>JAQYXR010000643.1:0-67847 GCA_030545055.2 Neoaliturus tenellus
CAAAGTGTCACATATGATTTTGACCGTATAAAACCAGGATCTATTCTGTATCTATTATAATATCAAATACAAATTATCAATTACTAAACCTCAATTGGGGAGCTACTCGCAAGTGAGAGGTGATAATAAATAAATGTCAGATATATCAATGAAACAATGAATATTTTATTATATTGTAGAGAAAACAGAAACTCATCAATTACAAGGTTTAGACGGATGAAACTAAAATCAAGTGGAAAGAATGTAGAGCTGAGAATTTAAAGTATAGTTTATAAAATATTGTATCTGTGTAAAATGTGCTATTGGGCTTATGGCCAAAGTTATCTAAGAAAGTATAATCGGCCTTACCTGGCCCAGCTGTGGCTGGTCCCAGTGTAGAAGTGCAGCTCTCTGGCCCAAGGGATGGCTCCATGAACTAGGTCAGGAAACCATGCCTCCAGCAGTTGTTTCCCAATCAAACTGCTGATTGTCAGCATATAGCACGTAAACTGCTAACAATCAGCAATACTTCTAGGCTACAACTGTTGTGAAATATTAAAAGCTTTCCTCTCTTGATTTGAGAATTTAATGTTAATCTTAGGGGAGAATGATAATTTTTTTTCATTTATTTCCAAAAAAGTACAAATTACAATAGTCAGACGAATTACAATGAAATTATTTCCCCGAATAGACGATGAGTCCGTGTTCGGGGAAAGAGTTCATATCTAGTTGATGCTATCACTGGCACATTATATAAAAATCCTTAAATACATTTCACTTTAGGAACTAAACTAAAACTAACTTACAGAATTAAAACCCAAGACTAATTTTAAACAACAATAAAAATCAATTTGATTAAAATCATTAAATATACATCAAATATCATCAGAAGCTATAGCTAAAACTAAAACTAAAAAATATAATTGGAAGATGGTATGCCTAGACATATTTCTGTATGCTACGTGTACGGAGATTGTATGAGTAGTTTAGCAGCAGCCTGTCCAATGCGAGCGAGCCACTCCTGTACTCTCTGCTTATACACAGCGACACTGCCTCTCTCACCTTCAATAATATCTTTAGGAAGATTGCGGTATAAAATGTGAGCGATGTAAAAAACATTATGTTTGATGGAACTCAGATTTGATTTAGGAATAAAATAACCGAAATTTAATCTATTTCTTGTTGGATAACTATGTTGTAAATCATGGAACATTTGGATTTTATTGGTTTTAATAAATATTAAAAGAGATTTAATAAATAACTGTCTAATGTTAAAAGCAGGGAATTCATTAAATAATTGATCAGTTGGGAAATGTTGTGGTTTTTTAAGAATAATTTTGATCAAAGATTTCTGCGCAACAGAAAGTGGAGAGAGGATAGACGACGAGACGCCTCCCCAGGCCAAAATCCCATACTGCAACACCGACTGCACGTAGGCGAAGTACACCGTCCTGCAGTGATCCACCGTCAGCACTTGACTCAGTTGGGTAAAGGCATAAACTAGCTTCCTGAGTCTCTGCTTGACGTATTGAACATGTGGTACCCAGCTGAGTTTTTGGTCCATGTATACGCCTAGATATTTGTAATGTTCCACACGTTCAATTACGTGACAGGAACAGTCGTGCGACAGCGGATCACCACAAGAATGCAAACGCAATTTTCTGGGACTGGGGTCACTATCACTTGTGAAAAATATTGGCAAACATTTCGTTTTTGATACATTTAATGTTAGAGTGTTATGATCCAGCCAGTTTTTAATTTTAATTAAGTCCGTTGAAGCCTGTTGATATACATCGTCCCACGTGCAGCCGGCGGTCACCACGGCCGTGTCATCGGCAAAGAGGAACAATTTGCTCCCCGTGTTCAGCCTTGAGATGTTATTGATGTATATAAAAAATAACAATGGCCCAAGATTACTTCCCTGGACCACACCGTAGTCAATGTTGGTTTTGACGCTGTCCACTCCATTGATCGATACAACTTGTAAACGATTTTCAAGGTAACTGTCAAACCATTTGAGAGATGAATGATCAATACCAACTAAACGTAGTTTGGAGATTAATTTTTGTCTATCAATGGAGTCAAAAGCTTTGACGAGGTCCAGGAAAGTAACCAAGACACGCTTTTTGTCGTTAACCTGATTGTAAATATGTTTGTTTATATCGAATAATGCGTGAGCGGTACTTTTATTACTTCTGAAGCCGTATTGTGAGTTTGAAATGATGTTTTCATTTTCAAGGTATAGTGCCAATTGAAATTTGACACATTTTTCAAGGATTTTTGAGATGATACCAAGCAAAGATATTGGTCTAAAATTAGAAACGCAATTTTTTTGTCCAGATTTAAAAATAGGAATGACTTTAGCAATTTTGAATGCGTCCGGGAATTTGCCAGTTCGAATACTCAAATTGATTATAAAAAGAAGTGGTTCAATTAATATATCAATGTTACTTTTAATTAATTTAGCAGGTATGCCATCCCAGCCTGGGGCAGAATTTCCCCTTATATTTTTAACAACATCAAAAAGCTCCTCACGAGTGACAGGCCGCAGTGTGAACACCGAGGTCGCGGCGTGGTCGGCGTCGTCCACCTCCGGTGGCCCGCGTGCATGCAACGCACTAGCCAGATCTGATCCTACAGACGCGAAAAAATTATTGAAGTTGTTGCTTATGATTTTAATCTGTTCGTGAGAGGCAGTGTTGGTCACAAAAGACCTCTACCGGAAATTCATCTTTTCTGGTTGGGCGGCCGGCGACCTCATTCGCGACATTCCAAAACTTTCTCGAATCCCCCTGGGTCTCGTCAATTTTATTTCTGTAAAAACTATATTTTGCCTTTTTAATTACTGACTTTAGGGTATTCCGGTATCTAATAAATCTTGCGCGCAATCTGGTATTAAATGGATGAGTTTTCAGTAGTCTACTCAATTTATCTCGGTAACGAATGGAATTTATAATGCCATTTGTTATCCATGGTTTTAACTTCGACGTTTTTGTAGATCTGGTTACGAGTAATGTGTTCCGCTCTAAGGTTGAACAAAGTGTTTTGTTGAAAGTGTCCGATACTGAATCAACATTTTCTAACATTAATACTTGACTCCAATCAATGAATGATAGTTCATTTCGGATTTCAGTCCAATTAGTTTTCCTAAAAACAGAATTGGATACTAATTTGTTATTCCTAAAGATATTAGTTATTTCCAGGCACGTAGTGTAGTGGTCAGTAATTGCTGTGTGTAAAACTGCTGATTTAACCATAATCTTAGGGGGTAGTTTTATGAAAAAATTATCAATGCATGTTTTACTAGCGGGTCTTGTAACTTTATCAATGGCTGAGACGTATCCCAAATAACTCAAAATATATAAATATCGTTCCTCCTGGGAATTTAGCTGAGGTTGAAGTATATCACAATTTATGTCACCTGCAAAGATTTTGAGGCGTGACTGTGAAATGTTATTAATTATTGTGTCTCTGAGACCGTCGATGAAGACCGGTAAGGATGTAGCAGGACTACGGTAAACGCATAATATGTCGCATGATTCGCCAGCCCAGGATAATGTTAAGGAGAGGCCAGTAGCGACCCCACCGATTGAGAGCTGCTTACAGGACGCTGATAAGGATTTATCGACATAGATAACGAGTCCATCGTTTTGATTGCGATTGTCGTAACTTCTAAACATATCATAGCCTTCGAGGAACATTAGGTCACTGTCATTATCAAGCCACGCTTCAGTCAAAATAATGCAATGGAACTTACATTTAATCTCTTGTAGAATAACTAAAAGTTCATCAAAATTTTTTACATAGCTTCTGATGTTTTGATGCATTATCCTAAGTTCAATAAGATTCTTATAATCTAGGGTTTCAGTACTATAATAATAGGTTTCAATGTCATGAAATTCTTCACATTGAATAATAGGTAGATCTAATGTGTCCTTATCCATAAATAGAATATTGTAATATTTGCCATCCGGCATGCCAGGGTCTTTGATAAAATGATTTGAAATCCAAAATGAAAAAAGTTATGAATTAATTCAATGTTTGCACTTAATTTATAGAAAAATAATTTGCAGTTAAATACAGTTGATACGATCAAATGAATGATAAATAAAACAATGTTACGAAATAAAAAGTAATAAAAAATAAAAAAAACAAAAAATAAGACCTTTAAGAAGTTAAATAATTCATCGAAATACACCACATAAATAATATGAATATTGATGTACAATAACATGTTAAATTTTTCATATAAAGTATTGTTGATATCAAACTTAAGTTTTTTTAAAATATAAAATATAAGTATACAAGAATTATGTTTATACTAACTCCATAAAAATCAAGTAAATTTGTAAAAATTAATCATAAATTATTTGGTTTTCCTTAACACCTTACATAGAAAAGGGACCATTATAGATACTTATATTGTAGATGTGGTTTAATGAAATACTTAAACGGATGATTCATTGTATATAGTTATTGAATATTGATAAAATAATAAGATAATCATTTGAAAATTAAAAAAAAATAAAAACCTTTAGGCCTAACTAATATTGTTTTCCTTTAAAACTCAAAGGAAAGTTAAAAGAGTTTAAATGCTTAAATACCTAAAAATCAATAAATTAAACTAAACTATTTTTTGTTTTTCAGCCAGAAAAGTAAGCAAAGAAATAAATAAAAATAATTACACTATAATAAATTGATATGTATATAATAATTATGTATATGTATATAGATATGTATATGATAAAATAATAATTGATTGAATCTTAAGACAGCTGTTGCCTAGCAAGTAAGGAAGAACATATGTTTCATTTAAAACATTTTAAAATTAATTGGCTCAAGATCAACTGAATTTTTGGTCGAGTTTCGACCAGTGGGCGATTTATAGTATTGCTTAATAAGTAAAATATTAACAATCCTTTCTTTCCATAAGATTAACATTGGAGCCCCAAAATACAATGTACAGTCAACTCCTGATTATCCGGGGGCAGGTAAATCGGGTTGCGGATTAACCAGGGCCACAAAAAGTCAATTTCAATTTTATTTATTTTCTCAGTTTAGACAACAATACCATAATTTAACGGTCTTATCATGTTGAAATTACTGGAGAAGAAATCTCTTTACTAATTGTTATTTGATTTATCAATGGAAAAAAAACAATGAAACACAGAAAATAAAAAATTATTCGGTGGCGTAATTGTGATTGCAGTCATGTGGTCAAGGAGGAACGAGTCAGAGTGATGGCGTGTTGGGATGGGGATGTGGTGGGGCGCAAGGGCTTGTCGCCCGCCGGGATGTGCTAAAAATAGAAAACAAGAAAGGTCCTATTTAGTTTCTAGTTCAGTGTGTAATTATCGCTTTGATTTGTGTGCTGTTCAGTTATCCCTAGTAATTTTGTGTTATACTTATGCTAAACACACATTTCAAAATGCATTTGTTTTGCATTCCAAGAAATGTTTGATAGATATTAAAATTTTATTTGACAAAGTTATTAATTTACTAGCGTAATAAAAAAATTTTGCGTTATTAAAATTTTGCGTTGCAAAATTAGCATACATTTTAAACAATTGGTTGTTCTTAATTTTTTACCAATTAAACAAAAAGATGAACCATCACTTGTTTTTGTGCGTGCTCTTATCTTGAATAAATTATACCAAGCGACCCTCCACCCCTTTCACCCAGCGCCGGACCTTCTCGCCCCTCACCCTACCCACCCATCCCGGCTGCCCATGCCAAATAATAGAACACCTGACCTTTTTTTTGTCCATGTTGGACCCTTTTATTGTGATACTTGTTCACTTAACTTGAAGATCTGTTTATTCATTCCAATAAGGTTTGGTCAGTAAAAAATAATAATATTAGAAGGAAACCCGTGGACTCTTAAGTAAAACTTGTTTATTTTGTTTTTTACTCAATTTATAGTACTCTTTGTTTTAACCGTGGTTTTGGGTTATCCGGGACCATCAACCAGTCATTACCCCAGATAATCGGGAGTTGACTGTACTGTCTTTAGACTTTTAGCGAATTTCCCATAGGGAATAAGCTATTACCGTAGGTCTCATGGTAAGACCTAAGCCCGGGACCATGTTACTTTTTCGTTTTTAGGTGCCCAGAGACCAAAAATAATAGTCATTAAAAATTATATATATATATATATAAAATATATATATATATATATGTATATATATACAGGGTGAATCTCGTAAGGTGTCCTAAATGGATTGCAGATAAACGCTTTGCCCTACATCCTTCAAACAAAATTATTTCCCACTAAACTGACCCCAAGGAATAATTAAAAAATATTTTTAACGTTGTATAAATACAGGGTGTACCAGAAACTGGGGGTCACAGGTTCGAATCTTGGAAATTTCAAATACAAACACATGTCATATTATACATCATTAGAAAGGTCTATTTAATACAAACATTTCGGTGAAAATAAAATTTATTTTCACCAAAAATAAAAAAAGTTAATTTAAGTTCTTTTAAGTTAAAAGAAAATTAAAAGTTATCCTTATTCATTTCAAAATGGCGTCCATTTTTGTAATCAAAATCAAAATTTACGGAATACCCTGTAATTCTTTTATTATTTGTCATAAATGACTTCTGATTCAAAATATTTATTTAAAATAAGCTAAGCTTTACAATGATATGTCACAAGACCATATTTATTAAAAAACTAAAATTTCCAAAATTTAATATTTTTGAAAATGTTTACATAAACAAAACTCAAAAATTTTAAATGCTAACCCATGTCATTTTGTATATCATCTTAAAGCTCTCGTTGAACTGAGCAACTTTGTAATTTACACTAATGCCGTATCTCTTTTGGTTTTGTAGCAATAGCGTAAAAATGGCATTTTCCCATATGATTTGCATGTTAGTTAAACAGTACATGATAGTATGGCAGTCCTTCTTCCATTGTTGACATACCTTTAAATTAACATGCAAGTTATGTGTGGAAATAACATTTTTCTGTTATTACTACAAAACCAAAAGAAATACGGCATTAGTGTAAATTACAAAGTTGCTCAGTTCAACGAGAGATTTAAGATGATATACAAAATGACATGGGTTAGCATTTAAAATTTTTGAGTTTTGTTTGTGTAAACATTAAAAAAAAATATTAAATTTTGGAAATTTTAGTTTTTAAATAAATGTGATCTTGTGGCATATCATTGTAAAGCTTAGCTTATTTCTGATAAGTATTTTGAATCAGAAGTCATTTATGACGAATAATAAAAGAATTACAGGGTATTCCCTAAATTTTAGTTTTGGCTAAAAAAATGGACGCCATTTTGAAACGAATGAAGATAACTTAATTCTGTTTTCACCGAAATGTTTGTATTAAATAGTCCTTTCTAATGATGTATAATATGACATATGTTTGTATTTGAAATTTTCAATATTCGAACCTGTGACCCTCAGTTTTTGGTACACCCTGTATTTATACAACGTTAAAAATATTTTTAAATTATTCCTTGGGGTCAGTTTAGTGGGAAATAATTTTGTTTGAAGGATGTAGGGCAAAGCGTTTGTCTGTAATCCATTTTGGACACCTTACGAGATTCACCCTGTATATGTATATATGTATGTGTCCCTAGATACGATAACTCTGGTAAAAATGGTCCGATCGAGACCAAATTTGGTAGAGATGCGTAATCCTACGTTTATTCGGATGAGTTCGTAAACCAGACATATCGACCTACCGGAAAGGGGTAGTTTTGGAGGGTTTTGTACCCCAAAAATGGGTTTTTTGCATTTTTAATACGTAAATTTTAAATTTTTATTTTGACCATTGGATTTAGCTCAAAAAAACACACAATTTAGTATTTTGAAGCTTTGCTCTATCTTCATTGGTTACCGAGATATTACAGAGTCTAAAGACAGTACATTGTATTTTAGAGCTCCAATGTTAATCTTATGGAGAATTGGGATGTGTTAATATTTCACTTATTAACCAATATTTTTCGATGAAACTTGGAATTCAGCTTCATTTGATTGAGATTCATCCATTTATGGTAAAAAAATCTTGGTTTCTGTGCTTATCATGGCAGCAAACCTGCATACTCTTTTCCCATGTTAATCATATGGAGAAAATAGGCAAACTTCTTTAGCAATGGACAGATATTGATGAAACTTAGTAAATGGCTTCATATGGTCGAAATAATTTTTTTTTTTAATGTTAAAAACCTACTTTTAGTGTTCCCCATGGCAGCATACCTGCATACTCTCCCTATATTTATCATAAGGAGAATAGACATTTATTTCCCTATTTATGAGCATGTGATTTTATTTGGTTTACAGTTTTATGTGGTCAAAATTAATATTACTAATTTGGAAATTCGCTGAGTACGCAGGTCTGCTGCGACGGGGGGTATTTAATATCTCGGTAGCCAATGGAGATAGAGCAAAACTTCAAGATACTATATTGTGTGTTTTTTTAGCTAAATCGAGTGGTGAAAATCAAAATGTAAAATTTTTTTAATTACATAAGAAAAATGAAAAAACCCATTTTTGGGTTACAAAACTCCCCAAAACGAACTCATCTTAATAAAGGTAGTATTACACATCTCTACCAAATTTGGTTTCCATCGGACCGTTTTTACGAGAGTTATGTGTCTAGGGACACATACATACTTATAATTGATATAAATTTGCATAATTTATATAAATTTGAATGAGTATTATTTTTGGTCTCTGGGCACCTAAAAATGATAAAATAACATGGTCCTGAGCTTAGGTCTTACCATGAGAACTAAGGTAATACAAATGTGTATAAGAAAGTATCATAAAATACTTAACTAAATTAACTGTTATGGGATATGATATTTTTAAGAACAAGGTGGCAAGCACATTTCCACTGAATAACCATCTAACTGATTGAGAAAGCAGCATGTTGCTGCGACCATTGCTGTTTATTCTGCTTGAACTAACTGTAATCAATGAAACTAAGATCTATTTGCTTGTAAACTCTTCTGTAGTTGAGTGTTGTGTTCCGCCAGCTGATGCGAGGCATTCCGGCCACGACTGTCGCCCTGGAGGCCCTAGACCTCGTGACGGTGGTGGTGCCTCCCGCCCTCCCTGCGGCCATGGCGGTCGGCTGCATGTCAGCCCAGGCTCGGCTACATGACAAAAACATCTACTGCACCAGCCCGCGGATGATCAACGTGTCTGGCTGTGTTGATTGCATTTGTTTTGATAAGGTGAATTAATGCTGTGGGATTTTATAACCAAATACTGGGCATTGACAAAGTGATGTTAGGGATCTTGAGCAAAATAATTTATTTGTATTTGTTGCATCTACATTACTTGAATTTAATTATATGTACATAAAGCATATTTTTTCAATCGTTATACGTTATACCAGTGTGATGAGGACCGCGTTTTTGGTTTTACATTCATCAATATGAAAATCAATGTCTTTCCGCTCCCATTCAATATTGTTGGAGGAACAGACTGAATTCTTTGCCATATCTGCATGATGTCTTGGATTTTTTTTAATAAAAAAGTTTTTCACATAATGTAAAAGAAATCTAATCGATTTAATTCCAGGATTTGGGGTGGCCACCTGCATTAATTTAATTAAAATGTGGAGAGATATTTCTGTACCGTGATAAAGTTTATGATATGATGCACCTTCTAAATAGAGCTCAGCCTATTGATGCTGTTTCTCCAGCAACGCTTTCTTGGGAATAAGAAGACATTGATTTTTCTATTAATGTATGCTGATCTAAAACTGGGGCCCACATCAAACTGTTGGAAGGGTCGAAAAATCAAGAAAATTTGCTCTCTGTTCATATAATGGAAAACAATGTTGTTTCAACCACAAATAAAATGTTTTGTTTCAAATCCCCATTACTTGGAAGGTACCCAGTATATATAAAAAAATAATTTATCAATTTTGGTATACATTTAATCAAGTTTTTGTTTTTGATCATACTTATTGATTTTTATATATCAATGAAAAAAGCGCATTCCCTATAGGGAAATTCGCTAAAAAAATTTAGATAAAGAGAAGCCCTCAAAGTTAAGTTTTCTCCAACTCTCGCTAAAAAATTTAAAATAAATAAATAATAAGTTCTCCAAACATAATTCTAATCTCCACTAGTTTAATAAGAAAGATATTTCATTTTTCTCACAAAGGTTGCCGTTAACATTGGTAAAAAACATCTCCTTACCATATAAACCAACAAAACAAAAATAATTTACCTGTACTGTAAAGGTACAAAGGGACTTGGTGTTCTAGCACTCTCAGCATTATACTGTGATGTATCGCTCACAATAATTTGGCGGTTAAAGGGTGAAACAGCTTAACTAGATGTAGTATTCCTCATAAAAAGCAATGCTAACCTATATTACTGTTTCAGACTGGGACACTTACTGAAGACAGCCTGGACATGTGGGGCGTATTGCCTACTCAAGAGAGTCGTTTTGACACCCCATTGAAAAATGTTAATGACCTGGATTCAAGACATATACTCTATGCAATGGCTACGTGCCATTCTCTTTCTATCATTGAGGACAAGATTTGTGGGGATCCTTTGGATATCAAGGTAATTTAAGTAGTTTCCCCCCTGTACTCTTACTTACTCCCAGGTCCATTTATATCGTAGGTGATATTTAGCGGCACCAACAAATCTTCGCTTATCCGGTCCTCAGCATCTTCCTCTAAAGCCCCAATTCTCTCCATGTCTGCTTTCACTTTTTGCTACCATCTCTGTTTTGGTCTTCCTGAAGGCCGCCTTAAACAGTATTGCCCTTTAATACTTTTCTCAGTCTGCATTTTTCACTTCTTCTTAGTATATGTCCCAGCCATCTAATTCTTTGATACGAGTACTAAATTTCCCCTATTACTTAAGTGCTGTTGCAAAATTGTCTTATTTCTCTATTGTGTCTTCTTCTCCAATCTCCTTGATCACATATAGGTCCATAAATCTTTCTTATTATTTAAAACTGAATACTATTAGTTTCTTTTCATCTTTCTTATTTATTTTCCATGTTCCTGATCCGTAAAGGAGAACTGGACAAATTATTGTTTTGTATAGTCTGATTTTTGTTTTGTTTTTGTGCCTGATTTCCCCCCCCCTCCCCCCCCGCCCTATAAATGATTAAAATAGAAAATTGATCACACTGTTTTGCAATAATATAGTTTTAAAACCCCCAAAACACTTGTGTACAAACTAGTGTAATCTCTGTCTGGTTTCAAAGAATCTTTGATATGTTATAGAGGTGGGATAAGGAGAAACAGAAAGGACCTGCATACATTGCTGGTCTTGCAGTCAGGTTTCAGCCCTCTCCATCTTAAAACATCGCAAAAATCTGACTTAATGACAGTTCTTTAATGTAATTTTGAATATGAATTACTGAATTTGTGGGTGTTGCATATTATTCTAATTCTTTTTAAATTACACATCGAGATTAGAATTACTAGAACTGTTCTGTTTTCAAAAATGTATTTCTGACTTTTTGGGTGAAACTCAAACTTTTCTTCTTATCATGGTAGGATGTAATGACATTCTATATATATCTCGTATTCCTCAGATGTCCATGAAGATGTTTCAAAGAATAAGGTATGAAATAAACTGTTTAAGCTTCTAGTCTTTCAGTTTTTCTTTTAATTTGTTTATAAATAAAATCTCTACGTTTCAGTTTCTTATAGTTGTTTATTTGCATCTTATTCTATATATATATATATATATATATATATATATATATATAAGCGAAATCCCACTCACTGACTGACTCATCACAAAATGTCAGAAACTAACAAATGTATTTACTTGAAACTTTGAACATAGGTTCGTTTTGTCCCTTAGGTGCTCTCTAAGAAATTATTTTGCGAAATTCCTTCAGGGCTCCACCCCACATGTCTTCAAAGTTACCATGTTATTCTTATGGAAGCAACATTTTTGTATTTCAACATATTATTACATTAAGGAATATTAATTTTGTAAACATCTGTTCTCATTTAAATTATTGAGGGAAGATTGGTAATAAAAAACTATATTATAGAATTGAGTGAGCTTAAGGAACAAGCTAAACCTGACGGGGAGTGATTACTGACTGACTCATCACGAAATCTCAGGAACTCCCAAAAGTATTTACTTGAAACTTTAAACATAGGTTCATCTTTCCTCTTAGGTGCTCACTAAGGAACGATTTTGCATAATTCCTTCAGGGTTCCGCCGCACAGGCCTTCGAAATTTCAATATAAAGTTATTCGTATAGCCAAATTTAAGTACAAATTAAGAAACCTGCGGGGTTAAAAAGATATCTTTTCTCTTAGGTGCTCAATAAAAAAAGTACTTTGAACATCCCCTTTAGGGCTCAATCTCCCAGAAGCTCGGTATAGCCCCAGAAGAATTACTGTATAGCCTACATGTTGAAATTTGACTTGGACGATTGCCTTTGCTCATACTAATTAAGAAACTGTTTTGCAAATATAGTTTTGGAAGCATTTTAGAGCTCCGCCCCGCTGGACTTCAGAATTACTTTAGGGCCTCCGGGGTCGATATTTGACATGGACTTTTCTCTTTTCTCATGGGTGCTCACTAAGAAACGGTTTTGCAAATATAGTTTTCGAAGTTTTTTAGGGCTCCGCCCAGCAGGACTTCAGAATTACTTTTGGGCTTCCGGGGTTTTGAATCGGACGTTCCTCTTTACTCATAGTTACTAACTAAGAAACGGTTTTGCAAATATAGTTCTTAAAATTCTTTAGGGCTCCGCCCCACAGAAAACTCTGCTTGAAAATTACTCTAGGGCCCACGAGGTTGAAATTTGACATGGATGTTCCTCTTTGCTCATAGGTGCTCACTGAGGAGTAATTTTGCAAATTTCCTTTAGGACTCTGCCCCATAGAACCTCAAAATTACCATAGATCCTAAGTGCTATAAATTTAACGTGGGTGTCCCGTTTTGCTAACAGGTGCTCACTACTAAATGGTTTTGTAAATATAATTTTTGAAGTTCTTTAGGGCTCCACCCCCACATGACTTCAAAACTAATCCTGGGCCAACGGGTTTGAAATTAGACATGGACATTCCTCTTTGCTCATTAGTAACATCCATCGATAAGAAACGATTTTGCACATTTCCTTTAGGGCTCCTCCCCACAAATTCTCAAAACCACCATAGATCCTACGGGGTGAAATTTAATATAAACATTATAATTGCTAATAGGTGTTCACTAAATCTAAAACAATCCTTTACGCGGATGATACTACCTTTTTGAATTTTGGTAATAATTTTCTGGAGTTGGAAAATCTCACCAGTGACGCACTAGCGCATGCAACTGATTTGAACTAGTTCTGAATGAAGAAAAAACTCAAAACATAACATTTAAACCTAAAAAATTTTCCACAATCTGATAGCAGTAAGTTTGTCAAATTTTTCTGTGTACATATCGATAGTAAATTGACTTGGGGCAATCATGTGGATTATATAAATACAAAACTTTCTAAAGTAATATATCTTTTTATCTTATTCATCTTTTTTTAATATATCTTTTTTTTAGCCGTTTACACAGTGTTGTTCCAATAGATTACCTAAAAAGAGCATATTTTGCCTATTTCCAATCAATTTTCAGGTATGGTTTAATTTTATGGGGTAATTGCTCATAATAGATATATTGATTCTTCAGAAAAAATCTTTGAGAATCATGTCAGGAATATATACATTGGAACATTGTAGACCACTTTTTATTCAATTAGAAATTCAAACGGTTATCAATTTGTACGTTTTTGATCTTGCTACTTATATTTTAAGGAACCCCAATCTAATAAAACCAAGTCACGATATCCACAGTTATCACACAAGAGCAAAAAACCACACTTCCATTAAATTTCACAGACTAAGCAAAACTATGAATAGTCATCTAGTTGTTGCTCTGAAAACCTACAATTCCTTGGAAGGCCTAATAGATCTTTACTCAGAAAACCAATTTAAAAATAAACTGTACTCTTGGTTACTGAAAAATCCCTTTTACGATCTTGAAGAATTCTTTAAAATAAAGAACATTGCTTTTTAACATATGTCAAATGCTAGTATTAAGTATTTAGTATTAAGTATTGTCAATTGTTAATGATTGTATAATCCTTACAACAAATAAAGATTTATTTATTTATTTATTTTCTATTTAAGAAACCTTTTCTCACTAAGAACAGGTTTTGCGAACTTCCTTCAGAGCTCCACTTAAACCCCTTTATTGTTTCAGTGTCATTCTTAAGGAAGTGGATTTTGTCGCTCTTTAAAAAGATTTTATTAGGTATAAAATAAATTCAATCACCGGCGAAGCCGCGCACAGCAACAGCTAGTGAAATATAATTTCTCGAAAACACCTGATTGAAAGTTTAACAAAACTATAAAATGGTATTAAAATATTAACTTTGCCTCATAATAAACACTATTAAAATAGTTTTATATTTTACATTAATGGTATTATTTTTCTCCTAATTTCATCTAGACTAGAATTTGTAGAATAATCTTTTATCTAATTTCTTAGAAATTGAAAAAGAGTGAGAAAGCTAATGCTTGTACAGTCACAGTGTTAGCTTATGAGAAATTCTGTTGTAAACTGGGCGCATAGAGTCAGGTGAGTCAGGTGACTAAAGAGGTTGCAGAGTTATGCACGCCCTTTGGTTTGCGGGATTCCGGTTATAGTAAAAAAAATATTGAAAATCGGCTAGATAGGTTAGAAGAAATGGAAATTTACAATTCCAGTAAATACAACACCCACATCCTCATGAATTTATGTACGGTACCAACTTCGCTGTGAGTCATCTCCCATCAGCTGTTGAAACGCACTGACGACACGTCATCGAGATAGCAGTGTCCATGTCTGTCCAAATTATCAACCAGTGCCCACTTACACTACATTCACTTGTTAATGGAATGTGTAGGTGTAAATTGTTGTGTTAGGGTCCTGTATCTTAAATGTATTTAAAATGTTTTGCATGACAAGAACCTAACATTTGCTATATTTTAATGTCATGGCTGTACGTGCTGATGAGTCCATAGAGGCGAAACAATTGTTCACGTCTAAGGAACTAATGGATTGCTTTCGTAAACAGAAAGTTTTCACAACAAAGAATAAATGGTTGAAAAATGTAGTTAATTTTCTCTCTTTTAAAGATTAAGAAATATTAGTTTAACTAATTTCTTTCTTATATTACAGATGTTTGAGTGGACTGGATGGACTTTAGAAGAACCAGACCTAAAGAAATCTACACAAAATAACATACTTCACTCTCCCATAGCTGTTGTTCATGCTTCAAAAACTTCATTACAAAAAGTAAGTTTGCTACTATTAAGACCATATACTATGTTATATTTCAATATATAAACCTAATTATTATTAAAAGAACTTTTTATACATTTTCCTTATACAATTGATTGGAAATGAAGAAAAGAATTTGTGGATTATTTTAAACTGGAGTGTATATTCTGTGTATATTTTATTATTAGCAAAAGAAAATAACAATAACCAATAATCAACACACAGGTAATATTCTAGTATGTCATCCATCTTTGATCTTTTTTCAAGGAAAGAAAAGAAAAGTGTAGGTAATGGAATTTGAAAATTGTACACACAATGCTAGATAAGTAATCAGAATCAGAATAGTTTATTTGGTCATTAAACATAATATTACATAATAGACCACGTCACATTTCGTAGGCTTTACATACGGTATGTTTGCTCAAAAATGTTACATTACAGGAAATTGGCTAAGATAAATATAAAAATGACTAGATTTTGATGACTGAATTATTAATTACTGTAGGCTATAACAATAAACATTTACTGACAACACTTGACAATGGGGACAAGAAAACAAACAAAACTAACATAATAGACATGTATAAAACAACTTACTGTAAGCCCACAATAAGTTGTTTACAATATTTACTTGCACTGTATTGAACTCAACATTTTCCATGCTTTTGGTTTTGACCAAGGAATAACTTGTAGGACCCAACAGAAATTGAAATTATTCATCAGATACCCTTTACTTCAAACTTGCAAAGAATGACTGTTATAACAAGAGAGTCGTTGGAACGGGGTAATGAACTGGAAGAAAGTTGCACTGTATATTCAAAAGGATCTCCTGAAATTATTAAGAGTCTTTGTAACCCAGAATCAGGTAAGTAAAAGTGTTGTATATTTCCATACGATACTAATATACTGGTAATCAAGTATAAATTCCTCTAGGTTTTCTGGCGCCCAAGGCCAAAAGTGTTAATAGGCTAAATGTCCACACAATTTCAATTATATCTCACGGTAAAAAATGGGTGAATTTTAAATGCCCCTCTCTCCCACAAATATTTTTCAGCCATTATTATAAAGAAAATAATGTTTAAAATAACAATTTATTTTTTATTACCAATTTATTATCAGTAAACTCACTTGCAATCTATATACTATTATAATTTACTGTCAAAAATACTTACTCAATAATTAATTACTGTAATCCTATCCACACTTAAAAAAATTAGGCTTTTTAGTTTACATTGGAGGCTCTAAGTGAGCAATAATATCAGGGTTATTTTCTACTACCTCTAATGTGTATCATTGTTAAAAAATTACTTATTTTCAATCAACTTTCAATTTTATTCAAACGTAATAAGAGGATTGACTATTTACTGTTAAAATTTTTAGCAATTGAAATTATATTATACAATAAATAATTAGTTTTATATTGTAGAACACCATAACCAAATTTCATCCTTACTGTTATTGTTACTACTATTACTTTCTCAGTTCCGAAAGATTTTAATGAAAAGCTGGACGAATCCACTGGAAAAGGATACCGAGTGCTGGGAATTGCTTACAAGTTTGTTGATTCAAAATTAACCATCTGCAACGAGAGAGGATTGAAACAGACCTAAACTTTCTTGGACTAGTTATCTTTGAAAACAAATTGAAGCCTGTAGCTGCTGGAGTTATAAGTGCATTAAAGTGTGCCAACATACGCCCCGTTATGGTCACAGGTAACAAACTATACTATTTTATTCCATGTTTAATAAGTTAGAGGTTTTGACTGTTATTTCCGAACAGTCATAAATTTAACTTAAGTCATAAGATTATTAAGAGTCTTCATCACCTTTGGCAAAATATCCATCGTACACTCTGATTTCCATCACAACTGTCCTAGCACAGTCAGGTGCACCCAACTAGGGCGAGGGGTGAGGCGCGGGTACATTTCTAAAAACATCGGACTGCGACGTCCCACACACGCACGCGCAGACTCGCTACAATGAGAGTTCTGCCAGTCCGATGCTGTCGCAGCGTTGTCCTGTCTACATTTGAAGAGTATTTTAAAATTATTATTAATACTAGGCTCGAACTTTTCCATTTGAATATAGCCGATTAACATTTTACAGCGATTACAATTAATTAATGGTTTTCAATTATTATATTAGCTATAGCGTTTGAACAGAACATCCGATTTAGATTAAATTTGGTTCAGGGGTGTAAGGCAGTATCTACTTGAATGAGTTCGCGAACCAGAATGATCAGACAATACAAAAAATAAACAAAATAAGTAATTTTAAAATGATGGAACTAAAGTAATTATTTTCTTTAGAATAATCTGACGCAATGTATAGAGGCAACCCTCGCACACCAAAAACAGTTAGTTGACACCCATTAACAAAGGACATAAAAATAATCAACCTCTTGTAATATATGCTAAATTTCGTATAGGGCCTATATTGGTAATTTTATTCGAAGTAACCGAACTATGAAAGAGTTATACGAGTTATACTCAATTGCTTACTAATTGTTTACTAATTGCTTGGAACCATGAAGTTGTTTTTATTTATGTTTCTAGCCTCAGTGTTTGAAAGTCGAAACATCTAGCTGTGTTTTTCGGTGCCGCTTTTTTACAACAGTAAGTTAAATTTGTACAGCATGATGGCTTCACTGGATTTTACTTTTAATGTTTTTTTCTGTAAAGCAGTATAAAATAATTGTAATTTGAATGACATGTGCGACCGTACCTCTTTTCTCTCAGACCATGGAAGGCTCTAATTAAATAGTGGTCAATGAGACTCTGGCCCAGAGTCTAAGAATAAAATATATAATCAAAGTAATTAAATATAGTAATTAAATCAGCCGATCATAATTTTGAAAATTCAAACGCAAATGTCAGTATTTTATTAGAACAACTATAGGCTAACAAAATATTCCGGATGATGATGAAATCTGCTCAGATGAAATAATATTTCCCTAATAAAATAAATAATTTTTCCCTTATAAACAGAACTGCATAAGATTTATTTGTCTTTTTAATTGCTTCATCATAACGTTATCCTATTGAGAACTGAACAAATCAGTGTACCAAATTTCAACTCTCTTGCGTATCGAAAAAATTTGATGATTAGTAATGAATGAGTGAGGGATTTGTTTTTTAAGGTGGCGACTCACTACCTGACTTTTCACCGGACCGAGCATTGTACCGAGCAAAAACAAACAGCAAGTCCGGAAGTGTGTCAGGGGTCCGTACATCGGACCGAGCGCACTGGAGGCTGTTTTGGGGCGAAATATCAAAGAAAAGATTGGCCAGGTGTACGGTCCGATGTACGGTAGTGTGTCAAGGTCAATTTTGCTAAGAACGCCGTACCGAGCGTGGCCCCGAACGCTCGGGATGGAAAGCCCCTCCCTTCTCCACCCCATCATCTAGCGCCCTGACTCACGCTCTCCCTATCCCTCTATAAACTTCCTTCACCTCGCTTGGTGGATTTGTCCGGTACAATGCTCGGTCCGATGTCTTGCTTGGCGAAATGTTCGGAGTAAATTTACGTCCCTTTATGATGTAATGTACGGGAGGCCTACGATGCTCGGTCCGATGTCTTGCTCGGCGAAATGTTTGGAGTAAATTTAATTCCCTTTACGATGTAATGTATACGGTACGATGCTCTTTCCGATGACTTGCTCGGCGAAATGTTCGTAGTAAATTTACGCCCCTTAACGATTCAATGTCCGGTACGATGCTCGGTCCGATGTCTTGCTCGGCGAAATGTTCGTTACGTCCGTTTACGATGTAATGTACGGTACGATGCTCGGTCCGATGTCTTGCTCGGCGAAATGTTCGGAGTAAATTTACGTCCCTTTACGATGTAATGTTCGGTACGATGCTTGGTCCGATATACGGTCTGATGGGAAGTCCAGTAGTGTGTCGCTGGCCTTATAAAAAGGAATTTCCTTCAGGTGGTATCAGGCGGAACCGTATTCCGCGCACTTCCGGTGTTACAGTATTTGTTAACACTGCCATTAGAAAAATTGATGAACGGTTTAGGCTATTAGTTTGTAAGATTAAAATTTGAATCTCATCTGTGAGAAGTTGAAAATAAACTTATACATTACTAGTTTTCTGTATTATGTACTGTAAAAACCAGTATAGTGCAAATAATGTACTGCTCGACTTGAGTACATAAAAAACAATCGCCAATCAACCATAGTGCTGTATAAACACACGTGTTCTAAAATTGAATTGTACGAGTAATTTAGATGGATAAAGAAGTATTCAAATAAATACAAGGAATGTGTCCCCCAACATCACTGAGTGATTTATAATGCGATAATGTTTGTGTGTGTGTGCTTGTGTTAGTGAGAAAGACGACGTTTGCGAAAAGGCTAGTAGCGCCTCGAACGGACGAATTCCCAGACCCCGTTTTTGCTCAAAACATGCGTTCGTAGTCCCCTGTTTCGGACGACATTTTTTAACCGATTTGACTGAAAGTGGTCTTAAACTGTTCAGAAAGAGTGCCTGCGTGGTTCTTGTACCTCGATAGTTCGATAATGTTTCTTAAAAGTATTTTTAAAAAATGTTAAATACCTAGTAATTTTCTCCTTTTTTAACTGTATTTTTAAGTACTACCGAGTACGTTTTTTATTATTATGAGGTACAAGAACCACGCAGGCACTCTTTCTGACCAGTTTGAGACCAATTCCAATAAAATCGGTTCATAAATGTCGTCCAAAACAGGGGACTACGAACGCATGTTTTTGACGTTTTTCGCAGGGGTGATGAAGACTCTTAAGTAGCTTATTATGTCTTTTAAGTAGTGCTTAACTTCAAAGTATTTAGCTTCAAAGAAAAGGTACTTTAGATATTAAAAAACTGATAAATTTAACCATGAATATTATAGTTTGCGCATTATTTCTCTGACCATGGCAATCTCAGCCATGGGTTCGTCAGTAGCAGGTGGGAGAAATCGTACTTTTCTGAAAACATTGACACCTGTTCACTCACTGTTCAATAAATTTGTTTACAAAATGCCATAAATTCTGTTTTAAATAATTTATTTTGTATGTATTTGTTATTGTTTACTACACCGATAGTATTTGCGAATTCATTTAACCAACCACGTTATCTTAGTCCTATACTTTATTATTTTTTACTACCTATTTGATTAGTTTCATTATATTCGTTATACCTTAATTTACTTTACTATTGTTGCTATTATTTAAACCTTTGAATATCGTTGTCAGTAGATGGCTCCTATGATATCGGCAAAAAAAACTAAAAACAATACCCCCGTCGCAGCAGACCTGCATACTCAGTGAATTTACAATAAATAGTCATGTTTCATCAACAAAGAAATTTGTAATTATAGATATACCTCACTGGAATATAAAAAATGTAAAATATTTAATGACATTATATTTCTAAGTTGATTATTTTACCGTTATTTAAATGTAATATATTTTTCATCATACTGCACGCAGAACAGCCGTTTTCTAGCCTGTATTTAGTCCACAAAGTTGGAGTTTTCTGTAGCCTTTTAAAAGTGCACTGAAAAAACACCTGTTAATTTTTTCTGTGCGCTAACCTCAAAAGTTGTGTTTTTCTTAAGCAAAAATCATACTAATCCAAAACAAATAAGGCCAATGTAAACAAAAAACGACTTGTAGACTACAATTTTAATGCAAGATTTGACATTTGTTCAATTAAACGTATATATCAGCTGTTTACAAGGAATATTTAAACTAATATGGAAGTCAACTAGTAAATGTAAACATATAATGAAATTTTATTAATTTACTTTTAAATGAGTTACCCATTTTATATTTTTGCAGTATGATGAAAAACGTTGTTCATCACTCGGACGTAAAGTGTTTTTTTTTTTTCTATGCTTAATCGCTATTTCCGAGCTCGGCTTCGCCTCGCTCATAAAACGCGATTGCTCACTTTCCGTCCTAGTGATGAAAACTACTATTTTACTGTAATAAAAGTGCATATTCAATGCTGCTATGCAATAGGAATTATCTGTTTACATAACATAAACATTAAAAATAATTTGAGAAATGCAGAAGACAGCTCATCAGATGATTAAGAACAGACATATTATCTCGATCTATCTCTCACCCATTACACACTTATTTTCTGTGAGAATATTATGGGATCTAGTGTGAAGGTTTGCTGACATGGGGAATTTTGATCAAATATTACTTACTCCGCACCTAGTGAAAGTTCAAACAAAATTTTATAAAGATATGTTGAAAAATAAGAGGTACTGTATATAACTTTTTTTAACATTTTCCCATAAGAATAACATGGTAAGCTTTATTTTAATTTTCTCTGTAACCAGTTAAGCAAAGTTACAATAATTCAATAGTAATTTAATAGTTGGTATTCAAGCTACTAATTTCTTAGTTTTAAAAATTTCTTTTGATTGGTTCAAGTTAAAATTGTTGTTTTTTGCCCTTAAGTTAAAACTTAACATAAGTTAACATAACTTAACTTAGTGTTAACATAGTCCACTCAAGCTCGTTTTCAAACTTAACCTGATGAATGCTGGCCTACACCTCTATACAACTCTGTGCAACTCTGTATCTGCCCTACACCTGCTTATCAAAATAAGAAGATTTCTTCAAAAATTTCTCAAGAAGCAGAGAATGGATAAAAACAAAATATTCCTCATACAGAGGTTATCGAATGTTAGTAGTTTACATATAATGATTTAGTCGAAAATTAAAAAACGCTCAACAAAACCATTCAACTCTTCAACTCTAACTACCATATGTGAGATCGAAAGCGAAAAGGGACCTCTTGTCGGCAATTTAAGATTTTGAGTTATTGATATTTTTATTATCACCTTAAAATTCCTAACAGTTTGGTGCAAATTTCATGTCTCTACGATTTTGTTTTGTTTGAGTTATGGACGTTTGAACTTTCTCCAAGCATGAAGGGCATTTTCAGAAAAACGCCCTTAAAAAGTTTAAATAAACGCAGAATCTATATTTTTCGTATCTAAGCAATGATGTTGGTATCAATGCAAAGCTTATAATGTCCTCTTTAATAAGAACACTAGTAGTTTCCTTAACTAACGCTAGAATTTAGGCTAATACTGTGTTTATTGCAACATGTAGTACACAAGGGTATTTTCTGAAAAGGGACCTCTTGTCGGCCCAGTGTTATATCTCCATAACGACAAGAGATACCTTTTCAAGGCTGAACATTTACTGCTGCCACATTGTTGTTTAAATGTTTTATCCAATAATTAGTTTGATATAGTCAAAATAAACATCCTAATTAGAAAATAATATCGATAGTTTGAACGTAAACCATTGAAAAGCGAAGTGGGACCTATTGCTGAAAGGTTTTGCTTTTGATCTGCTATTAAATTGAATACTCGTCATTAAATCAACTAATAACTATAAGCCGAACTGATAAACAACTAAATTCAAGCCGAACTGATAACACTTGAACAAAGACAGTGTCACAATACTCCAATCAGAGGCAGTAGCTGGGGCAACAGCTGATGGTTGCAACCACGATAACCATTGCTACCAACCTTGTACTTTACAATAAAAATGCCCTGTTCATTATTGAACTACCCCGCTTATCATTGATAGAATAATATTAGTTGATAATTACTGATTAATTAATTACAATAACGTAATAACTGTCCACTGTTTAAAGGACTGTATAGGAAAGTCAAAGTTTTGTAACCAAAACCTCGGTTATAGAAAAGGTACCTCTTGTCGGGTCCGTATTAAAATAATCAGACGGTGTTCTGCTTTCACTAGAACTTCGTCCTAGTTCTCTAAGTGTCCGCTAGAATTCAGGAGAGACTCATTTTTGAACCAATGTTTCTTTACGAAGTGTGTTGTTGAAAAGGGCCCTCTTGTCGGCCATGTTATTTTCCCATAAGCGACAAGAGGTACCTTTTCTCAGGGCATGCAGTGACTAACAAAATGATTTCTATCGACTTGTTTAAGCTTTGATTCGACTTTGTAACCGATATACCCCTTTTCTACACAAAATATAGATTAATAATCGATAAAAAACCGAAAATCGATGATTTGGACCGAAATCGCTGTATTTAGCTGTACTGAAAATTTTACTTTGCCGACAAGAGGTCCCTTTTCGCTTTCCACCTCACATATAGCCAATATATATAAAGCAGTAACGTTATAACTAAACGACATTCATTGAGTAAAGACAATTAATCATTATATCAACCATGCCACGTATAAGCCAATTTTAACTTTGGTATATTCAGCAGAGAAATCATTCTACTCCTGTTTCCCTAATTACATAGATTGGGTCACGAAGATAAAATCTTCTGTGGATCCGTAATCTGTTTATGACTATTAGTGTTCTCCTTTTTATAGTGCATTGCCAATTTTAAAAAGTTATAACTATATACAGTTATCTTAACTCAAAATATCTGCTCAATAGCCAGCTGAGTTTATGATAAAACACTGGAACATCTGCTTAATCACACGTGTAGATCTAAATAAATATCTTCTTGCCTGTGGATTAACATTGGAACTTCAAGGTCCAATGGGGCAAAGCCCAGGTAACTTTTAATATTTCTGGTATTTTTCCTTGCATCCTTGGCCCTCAAGCTTTAAAATGAGCCATCATACATTACTCTATCTTTCTTCTAACTTAATTTTTCTCTCACGTGGTGCATCCTTCTTATAGCATCTTGTTTTCTACACCATTGCTGGGTACTCTCATTAAGAAATATAGGTTTCTTAATTGATTCCAAATGTGTTATTGTTCGTTTAGATAATCTCTCAAGATTCAAGATGTTTATTTGTCTATAGGCATACAGTAATGTATGAGACATAGTCAACTTACAAACTACAGTCAACTCCCGATTAACCGGGGTAATGACTGGTTGAAGGATCCCGGATAACCCAAAACCACGGTTAAAACAAAGAGTTCAATAAATTGAGTAAAACACGAAATAAAAAAGTTTTAATGAAAAGTCTGCAGGTTTCCGATATTTATTAATTTTTATTGACCAAACCTTATTGGAATGAATAAACAGATCTAATTGAGTGAACAAGGAACACAATAAAAGGGTCGAACGTGGACGAAAAACCAAGGTCAGGTGTTCTATTGTTTGGCATCGAGCAGCCGGGATGGGAGGATAAGGTGAAGGGGTGGCGCTGGGTGAGGGGGGGAGGGTCGCTTGGGATAATTTATTCAAGATAAGAGCACGCAAATAAAAACATTTTATTGTTCATCTTTTTGTCTAATAATTGGTAAAAATTTAAGAACAATAAATTGTTTTAAATGTATGCTAATTACTAAATTAGTCTAATAAATTTGTCAAATAAAATTTTAATGTCACTTTATCAAACATTTCTTGAAATGCAAATAAAATGCATTTTGAAATGTGTTGTTTTGCATAATATAACCCAAAATTACTAAGGGTCACTGAACAGCACACGAATCAGAACGATAATTACACAATGAAGTGGAAACTAATAGGACCTTTCTTGGTTTCTATTTTTAGCATATCCCGGTGGGCGACCAGTTGTTTCTAGCAGTCAAGGTCACTCCGCCATTGCGCCCCGTCCCCATCCCACCACGCCATCGCTCTGAGGCGTTCCTCTCTGACCACATGACTACGATCACGCCACCAAATAATTTACGGATTATTTTCCGTCTTTCATTGCTTTTTCACATTGATCAATCAAATATTAGTAAAGAGATTTCTTCTCATGTAATTTTAGCATGATAAAGATTGATAAATTATGGTATTGTTGTCTAAACTGAGAAAATAAATAAAATTGAAATTGACTTTTTGTGACCCCGGTTAATCCGCAACCCGGTTAACCCGCCCCCGGATAATCGGGAGTTGACTGTATAGTTTTCTTAAATAAATAAAACCAACATCCCAATTTGATACATGCTACCAAAAGAAATTCAAATAAAATTATAATGCCTTAATTTTTGGTAATTACAAATAACAGTATATAAAAAATCTACAAGAAAGCATTAAAATCTCTTATAATTTGATTAAACTATACTTTAAAGCTGATTGTAGTTGTTATAGTAAGATGCACAAAAATAGTCCAATAGAAATTTGATTAGCTTTGCCCCCTCTCGTCCTCCAGTGTTGTCATTTGCAATTATGAATTTTTTCCCATCGGTTTTGACAGGTGATAACCAGCTGACTGCGGTGAGCGTGGCCCGAGAGTGTGGGATTGTACCTCGCACTCAGAGAGTGTTCAGAGTCGATGCTGCGCTGCCCACTAGCACTCAGCCAGCACTTCTGCGGTACACCATGTGTCAGAATAAATACACTACAATGGTATGCCAAATAAATGTAATATGTTTCAGATCTGTGATGCACTAATGTTAGTTCTTAAATTTTAAACGAGTTGTTTGTAAATTTTTTTAATTGATTCAAACTAATCTAATTTGTGTTTTTATGATGTTAAATAAATATTGGAATCGTTCAACTTTTCTTGTCTCTATAGACAGTAAATTATTTATGCTTAGTTTCCTAAGATATAATATTCCTACTATTAATGTAAATATATTACACAATTTGGATCTTGTGCACATGGAGTATAAGTAGTTAAAGTTAAGATGCCTGAGATAAAAAATGGTTAAAATAAATTAATGAACTCCTGAGATAAACTAATCTTTCTGTTTATGAAACTCGAATTAATCAAAAGCAATAAAAATTTCTATATGTTTGAAAGATTACAAAAAATTATATGTTCGTCTCAAAATAATTTTTTTCAATGTCACTTCTAAACTTTTAGAATGTTTTTGACGGTGGAACTAAACCTGAGGATGTACCTATACACCAGAATGTTGAAACTAAACATCATATATATGATGTTAATACAACCATGTAAGTATTAATTTATGTTATATGGAGAATATACCTCTCATTTTAAACCACTCTATAGTGGGGGGGCAATAGAAAAGGCGGGTGAAGGTCATGTTAAATAAATGAATTTAACATGTAGTTAAATGAGAAAAATCAGCTGGCTTATTAAACTGCTTGACCTTGACACGCCTGTTCTATTGCCCCCGACTAGTGGAGTTGTGGAAAAATAATTATGTAGGCCTACTGCCAAATATCAAATGATGTTGGTGGCTGGGTTTTTTTTTTTTTTTTTTAAGTAATTACTGTGTGTTGGGATTTTTATTTGTAGGGTTTCAATAGCAATAACATAGCGCTTAATCCATGGGCTTAATACAGGTTAATATTATTTAAACTAGGTTAAGTTACCTTATGGTCTGCAAAAGTGATCCATGGAATTTGGCGAACCATAAGGTAACTTAACCTAGTTTAGAGTCTAATTTTAATCCGGAAACAAACAAACAAAAACATAATATCATTTAACCCTTTGGCTGCCAAGCCCTTTTGTTGTTTTGTATGCGACAACTGCCAGCTGAGTTCACCAGTGTGTAACCTTCAATTGCCCAGCCCTATTAGCCATATGACAACACGGGATTGCCAGGGCCAAAACATGTGATTTTACAATGTTTTTCTTTAAAAACCACAACTTCCCTCATAATACAGTTAAAACCTTATATATTTTTTTTTGTTTTGAAGGTAAATATATGCTCTAAACACCGATATATAATTACATGAATATGGGTTCATATTTTTAGTAAAAAACTAAAAATAAATATAAAAAAGTTTATAATGTATTTTTAAACCGTAAAAATTTGTCAAAATTACATTTTACTAAAAACCCCACATAATAATTGGATTTAGCATGTTTTCTTGTCATAGTGCACAAATTTTCATCAACTTTTGCTGATAAATAGTATATGAAAAATATATATATAAAAAAACTTAGTGATAGCCTATAGCAAAAATCTACTATTTTAAATTACATTATTTAAATATTAATTGTAAATATTATTGTAAATGTTTTATTTATATATTTTTACTGAAATATAATAAACAGTAGGGGCCTAAGTAAAAAATAAAAATTCAGCAAACAAACATAATATGAAAAAAATATATTTTAAATGGTAGGCCTACTTTCAAATTTCAGAAACTCTTGAGGAAGGCTGGTTTGAAATCTTGATAATCACTTAAGAGGGGGCTAAAGGGTCAGTCCTGGCGGACGTTGTTGAAACTACCTGAATACGTTTACAAGCGTACTGAGAGCGAGAAACAATATCTAGTATTTGGTGTAAAACACTCTGGATAGAGATACGATGCTGCAATTCACCATGTGTGAGGCCCAAAATTTAGGTAGATGATAGTGAGGAAGGAGATTTGTCCGCGGAAAGTAGGCCTTTTAATTAAGAGGGGGCAAAATGGCCTCTCTCAAAACGTCATGCAGTGCTTCGCCTGCTCCAAGTTTCCGAGTTTATTTTAAGTCCGATAAAAGTGGGATTGGTTTTAAATGAAAGATAAAGACTTGGGCTATTTGGCTAACTTTTTGATTTTTTGATATTTTGAATCCACATCAAGTTATAATGTTTCAAAGTTTATCGAATCCCTTATAGTTTCATATGGATTCAAATTTGAAAAAATCAAAAAGTTAGGCGAATAGATCAAGTCTTTAACTTTCATTTAAAACCAATCCCACTTTTATCGGACATAAAATAAATTTGGAAACTTGGAGCAGGCAAAGCACTGCACGATGAAATTTTGGTTTGAGTGACCCCCGATACTGACAGCCTCTAGCGGCAGCCGCTAAAAACGACGGGCGCGCATGAATACGATCTACTTCCAACAGCTGATTGTAATTTAAAATGAATTTACATCTGTCCCATGTTCATTATGTTGTGTATTGTTTACAATTTTACATTCCGCACATGATTTCGACCCTTCGAATGTTTTTACAGAATTAAAGAATTAATTGGTATATTTGGTTTATTAATTGGCTTGGTTTATTTGGTTAGAATTAAATTATTAATTAATTAAAGCGTTTTCTTCTGATATGCAGAGGGGCCTCTAACCATGGTGACTCTTCTGGTAAACAATGAATGTAATGCCTTTATTTACAAGATTTGTTACTGGAGGGGCTAATGGAGGACATTTATTAGTGTTTTTAAACTTGACATTAATAAAATTCGAGGTCCCAACTCCTTTATGGTAAATTTTAGTAGTATAAATCCATCAAAGCAGACTTGGAAAGTCTGAGAATTTATAATACAGTGTTTTGTTTGATTTTACTATGAACAGAATTGGTAAAAGTATTTAGGTTTTCTGTCATAGGAGTGTTTCTAGCTTATATTTTATCACTCCTTTCTGAATGTAGGCTACAAACTAAATTTAATCAGGCAACATTAATACGGATGAAATATAAAGCCATTTATTTCCCATTAGGCCTATAATCAAACTGCTAGTTTTTATAGCAGTCGCGGCTTTCTCTGGCGGTTGTGATTCAATTTCATACATAATTAAATATATTTAAAATGCAAATAAATATTCTTGCATACGAATTTTATTGAAACTATAAAGTTCTGTGGGGCGGAGTTCCAAAGAACTTTGCAAAACCGTGTTTTAGTGAGCGCCTATGAGGAGCACAAAGAGGAACGTGTATGAAAAATTACAACCCCGTCAGCCATAGAGTTTTGAAGATTTGTGTTCCCATGATTTATTTTAAAACCGTTGTTCAATTTTCTTTGCAATACCAACCTGAAGAATTATTTGCCCTTCAGATGAGCTAGTTTGCTACGTTCACTCGCAACATTGAACAGCTGCACTTAATTTAAAATAAATAATTTGGGATAGTACTGATAAAAAACGGCCAATAAACGGCTTTTGTTTTTATCCTTAGGTATTCTTATTTTGAGGTTCAAAATGTTTATTAACTTTTATTAATTTTTATTTTATTTTCATTAATTTTATATCACCAGTTTTAAACTAAATTTTATAGTTTTTTGACATAAAATAATATTTCTCCACTATATTGTTACTTCTTTTGAAGACTAAATTACGTGAACGTAATTTATGTTCAGAATTCATTACGATAACATAAGAGCATAGAAGAGGTCATTTCAGTTTGAAATACGACTTAAACAATAGGAAAGGCGTTTAGTTAAACTTATGAAATCGAAATGTGTATTTGATTGTTTTATAAATAAAGCATCACAGTCATACCCACCTTAAAAATAAGAAAGTGCGTTGGTGTTCAAGCAAACTATCTGAAGTATTTCAAAATTACAATTTTTAAATTTAATCATGTAATAAAATAAAGGGAGTAAATAGATTGAATGTAATGTGGTCGTCGGCTAATTTGTTTCGTCATTTAAATACAATTAAAGACTTTAAAAACCATTTAGCACGTGACAACATCACATTCAGTGATCCTCAGAGGTAGGGCAGTAGGCCTACACGTAACTAAAACGTAATAACCAACATCCGTGATAACATTTTTCAGCTAAAACAATTAATTGGAGTAGAACGACAAAGTTGGAGACTGTTTTAGTCCCACTTTTTTTACAAATTTGAATCCAGTAGTGAAGTATGTCAGAGGCCAAGATATTCCGTGTTATCTGTACACGGAAGGAGAAGATAGGCAAAGGCTGACTAGAGCGACACGGGAAACGTGAAGGGAGGTAGTGGCAGCAGATGTAGAACTACATCCCTCCGCCAGCCGCGTCACAACTCAGTTAACTTGAACGGAACGAACCAGGAACGAACTGTGCTCCGGTAGTTTCAGCAACGTCCGCCAGGACTGACCCTTTAGCCCCCTCTTAACTAAAATGAATTCACAAAGATAAAATATGAAATCAATTAAATTAAGTTTAATCAATTAAGTTTCTTGAATACAGTAAATAATATTTACATATATGTTCAACATTTGGTTTCTTCTTTCTGTTAAAAAATGCAGTCTGGGAGCGGCAGACGACGTGGCGCCCAATGCCTGTATAACCTCAACAATCATGGTGTTATACGTGATTGAATCGCTTGTTTTTCTTTTAACAAAGCATATTTATCAAGTACTGCAACTCTTTAGCTTTAATTTGAGTTGAATTATAAACGTTTACTGCCAAATTTGCATCCGCTACAATGAATTTGCGAGATGCCGATTAGATCGGCAGCGGGCATTTCTAGCGCAGACGCTAGGCGCCGATGTTGTCGGCAGCGGGCATTTCTTGCGACGATAGGCGATGCCGATCACATCGGCAGCTGGCAGTTCTCGCGATGTAATTAAATGCCGATCTAGTCGACTCTTGGCACCCAAAGGGTTAATTGACTGAAATTAGTATGTATATATATTGTTACACAAAAATTTTAGCTGTATAATTTATATTAGACAAAAACTAAGGATAACAAAACTATACAATTCATTTTTTGCACAATGTCAGAGATGTTATATTATGCACTAGATTACCCGGCATGTTTTGCAATGCCAACCAGAGGAAGTTTTTGCCATTCAGATTCGAGCTCGTTTGCTATGCTCACTTGCCATCAGGTTTAGCTCGTTCGCTATGCTCACTCGCCACAAGTCTATAATATCCTCTAGTTTTGTTATTACGGATCGCCCCTCTATACTTTAAATGTGAACAGCTGTTTGTATAATTAATATTCCCAAATGTAACCATATGTTCCGGTAGAAAAATTTTGCTTCCATAAGAATAACATGGTAACTTTGAAGACGTGTGTTGCGGAGCCAGTGGCGGCTCGCCCATAAGGACTCCCAGACGCCGCCCCTCCTAAAGAATTGATTAAGAATAAAAATAAATAAACTAACAAAAATATTATTATGAGACAGAATGACAATTGTATAGGTCATAAGTTGAAGATAGAAACAGATCGTACCAAAATAAATCCAAAATTGACGACGATTGTGTCTCTAATTCTGTCGCGGCCAGCTCGGGCCGGAGCGACGGACGCCGGCCACGGCGTCCTAGCGCTCTTGTAAAATCAAATGGAGACGCGCATACGCGCAGCTCACTCACACAGGCACACCCAACGGCTGCTAATGCAACGCTCTGCCCGGCGCCCTAGGCTGCGCGCGCCACTGCTCCAGCCACTGCTACCAACCGAGCAGTGCCAAAAATGTGACTGTCAGTTCCCTCGCGATGCAGTCGTCCGTCTGGGTTCTGTTGTGCGTAGTTTTGTACGTGTTGATGTGCGTTGCGTTGAAATAGTAAATTATATAGATTTGTGAAGAAATGTAAATGGTTAAAAGTGAAATGGGTGACGTTGGAGATGAGCAACATTTACACCAGGTAAATCGTATAGTACCTATGTAATAGAATGAAAAAAAAGTTGAATATTAGAATTACTTTGAAGCTCCTGGGGCTTTTAAGGCCCAATTTAGTTATTAATCAAATGCAAAGTTAAACAAAAAGAAAAATAGTTTTAATCAAAAGTGTTTTAGAAATTTATACAATTAGGCCAATTGGCTCTGTGGCTGTAAAATTAAAAACTCGTTTTTCTCTAACACTTCCTTGATTATATATTGATTCAGGATCGTGCCTTAACTGTTGGTGGTATTTTAGAGATTAAACATTATTTGAACTAAAAAGTTAAGGTACATAAAGCGAGTGACAAACACATCTAGGCGTGCATAGAATTTGATTAAATACTTGGAAAGATCAACATTAGATCTGCGACATTAAATAAAACTATAGGCCTACAAAATGTCTTAAGAGATGCAGATTTTTTTTTTGTGCTGGATTTCGTTAAGAAAAATAATTGACTATGTATTCATAGTTAATGGCAAAATAATCTCACATTGTGATGTATCCTTTACAGTTAATAAAACAATTGATTGTATTATGGCTTTCAAGTACGATAAAGAATTTAAATATGAAGTACAAAAAATAAGAAACGCCCCTGAACTGGATTAGTCCAGTATGTGAACAATAGTGTACATACACAGACGTAAACATGGTTTGAAGACCGGAAATATACTGTCGCAAAGGAAGTGTGTGACATCTTAACATCCGGGGTAGCGGACCGCTTTCAATCAGTGTTGTAGTGGCAAATTTTTCAATGTGGGAACGCTTAATATATTTGTCAAATTCCCTAAAAATTAAGATAAAATTTCCCTGAATGCGTACGATAGCAATAGCTTTGCGTATTAGGCTATGTATTTTAAGCTAACTGAATTTACTTAGGATTCAAGAAACTATACAATAATTTAGATAATTTTGAGAAAAGCAAAATAAAAACCCAGTATATTTTTATACTTAACTAACTTTATTATTTCACAAAAGAAGGTTGTTTTAGAAAAGGTTATTATTTCATTAACTACTTTTATTTTTAACCTCCAAAATACATAACCTAATTTTTAAATGACTTATTTTATACAAGTATAAAAGCATAGAACTAATATAAATTAAATCCATAAAACAGAGGATAAATAGAGTAATTAATTACAATGAAAGTTCATTGTAAGATTGACAAAATCATGTTTGCAAGTAGTCGGCAAATGCATCCTCTTCTGAGTATTTCCTAGACACTAAAGAGTTGTGGAGGGACGGGAGAGTGATGCCCACTGCCGTATACCGTACACTGTGTACAACACAAAGTTCAAGCGAGAGTGAGGTTATCTTTGGAAACAGATACAGAGGAAAATCGTGTTTACAAAAGTATTGCATTTTATTATCGGCATAGAAATATTTTTAAATATTTTATTACTGTTTAATTAATATTTGTATTTAGAAACATATTAGCTATTTTCCCGGATTTTCCCTGAACGGGGCACTGAGATTTTCCCGGGTTCTTGAAAACCAGTGTGGGAACGCCGTTCCCACGCGTTCCCGCACCACTACACCACTGCTTTCAATTCTTAGAACTCACCTGTCCGCGGCAAAACTATTTCAGTCTGATTTGTTTCCTCAATTCAACAAATGCCACGTAAAAGAAGTAGGCCTAAGCATTAAACGGATTCATATCAACTGAAAATTGACGGTAAACAACTGCTTGTTTTAGGTCAATTTTATTGACCTAAAAAGTCATCTCTGTTGTACATAACTTGTACTCTGCAGTACAACAGATTATCAGTTATGTACAACAGAGATGACTTTTCGTCAGCAACTGTGATTAAGATTTTTAGGCTATATTGCAATTTAATTCAACTTTGTGATCGAATTATACCTGTTTGATGGAATAACTATAATTTATTGACATAGGAGTTAACCGTTTTTCCTGAAGCAGACATTACTTATCTTCACTGGCGTAAATATAAATAAAATAATGATAAGAGTCCCCCCAGCGTCCCTAACCACCGGCCGCCACTGTGCGGAGCCCTGTGGAATTTTCTTAATTTTTTTATAGGAACCTTCTCCTGACAATAACAAACACACCACAAAAAGAATTAGCGAAATCGGTCCAGTCGTTTCGCCGTGACCAGAGAGATATGGATTCATTTTTATATATAGAGATGACAAGTTGACAGCTCCTTTTTTCCCCACTCCCTGTAAAGTTTATCTGATTTTGTTGTGTTATCCCACACTTAGAAACATTACACCTCCTTGATAGTTAGTATACCTCAAGATCTTCAAAGAAAAAATATCTTTCTCAGGGTGTCTACCTCTTGGGAAATTCGTGATGTAGTGAAAATGTCAGAAATTCTATGAGGTTTTGTGAGGTCATAGAAAAGTGGAGTATTTAGATCTTTGGTTGGGAAAAACTCATTTTCTAACAAAAATACGAGCATTTTACAAATTTTACAAGTTATTTTTGCAAAAGTACGTGTGGTGAGGCTGGTTTTCTGTTGGCAATTTTCCAAAAAATTGTCTGGAAAAGTCGGTTATTTCATTTGTGAAATTTGGTAGACTTCCTGATTTTGTATCTTTTAGCGCCTCGGGTGCGTGTTCCCAGTTCTATTTATAAACAAAGAAAATTTTTAATGTTTATAAATAAAAAATATAGTTAGATGTATTGTACCATGTGCTGGAATATTTATATATATAAAAGAGGATGTTTGTATGTATTTATTTATTTATTTTTAAAAGAGGATGTTTGTGCACAGTAGACTTGGCCCTCTTAGTCAGCCGCCTCGGTACCAGACAGTGGTTGGACCAATTGGCTGGTTAAACCGCTGACCAATTAACAACATTAAATTTCTCCATGGCCGGAATATGATGAAAAATAACTTGAAATACTATATAGAATTTATAGCAACCTACCCACGTTCTAATCATATTTTTCCGTTGTACTGTAACAAAACAAATCACATCCAAACATATACTGACAAGACAAAACTTAAACAAAATTGGTATGGGATCTACTGGAATGGAGGTATACATACGTATTTACTTCCGGTGACGTTCACTTCCATTCAGGGAGTTGGCTTGAAATTTTTTTCTGGAACTGTCTTCAATATGAAGTGAAAATCATTTGAAAGATGGATATAAAAAAAAACATTTCTGGCAAGACAAGACCGGTTAAACCGATGTTATGTTAAAAATGGCCGGTTAAAAGGAAGTTGATGTGTCAAGGTTGACTGGTTAAAGCAGAGGCTGGTTAGAAGGTAGCCGGTTAAGAGGGAGTCTACTGTTTTATTATATATATATTTGTTTTTTTGTGATTGATGGACTCGGAAACCATTGGACCATTTCCTTGAAACTCGATATGTGTATGGAAAATTTCAGTAATATTTTCTAATGGTAACATTAACTAGTGGTTTGTAAGCCATTAGTTTTTGTTTAGCCCTCAGGGCTTAGCCCCAGGACTGTCATGAGTTTTTTTGGCCCGTCCCCAAGACTGTCCTTGTCAGGGTTTTTGGAGTTTTGATCTGAGTTGTTTATGAACATAACACATGGCAAACAAAATTACTGTATAGTTAAATCTATAAACAGCTGTTCTTATTTAAAATATTGAGAGAAGTTCTTATTTCAAGTATTAGGGGGGTTAATAAGAATCTAGAGGATATTATAGACTTGCTACAAGTGAGCATAGCGAAAGAGCTCACCTGAACAATAGCTAAGTTAAATTGTTTTAAAAAGTTAAATTAATTTAGTCAAATGATTATTTTTAACTTTTTATTCCAGTGGTCACTCTGATGCCATTTTCACTCAAGACGATAGTCTGGTGCTGACAGGAGCTACTTGGGATATTATACGCTCACACTTCTTGGATGAGGTTCCTAATATTGTCAGACGATGCAATGTTTTCTCTCGCATGTCCCCAGATCAAAAGCAACAACTGGTGTTGTATTTACAGTCCCTTGGATATTATGTTGGTAAGAATTAAGGTAACTCAATTTATAACTACAGTTCATTCATAAGACAATTCTCTAGGGTATCTACAACAGTCATCTTGCCCGTTTAAGTGAGTGTCGTACTATCCAGGTCATTTTATTGACAATTCATGCTATGGAGCAGATAGGTGTTTTTTGAAACCCCCCCTATAGCAAGTGCAATTTCAATAAAATCCTACTAAGAAAAGTTAGTGGTTAAAACACACATATAAAACGTGTTAGTTTATTGCTATAAAAAATACATTATAAAATCGTGAACTAATTAACAAATTTCCCAAACGAAAATACAAAATAATAAAATACCTTATCATAAAACTAAGCGCAACATCTTCATCAACATTTCACAAATGAACTATTATTAAGCCTACTTATGAATTATTGATACTTTTATCAAGTATGAAACTCATTAAAAACATGTTCTGTAAATGGAATGAAAGAAATGGTGTGTCATCTGTGGGGTGCTGGGCTGGGGAAGTTGCTTTCTCCCCCTATAATTTTGAAAAATTGTAAAAAATTCAAATTTTACTATGAAAATAACTAAAAAATTAAATTTATGGAATGAATTGAGCTTCTTTTGTGGCCTGAATTATTGTTAACGCACAATAGCAAGCAAGAGGTCTCATTGTTGTTAAAATATATGCTTAAAAAAATCTTTTTCCCTTCATAAATTTCCCCCAAAATTACACTCATGTAAATTATTCAGTTAATCGATGATGAGTTCAACGAGAATGGAGGTAATAATATACCTATGGAGGTTAATAATACCTATAGAGGTATTATTAACATAGAGTGTTATGAGCAATTCACGGGGACTAGAAAATATAACTGGTTACTGAGGTAGTTGCTTTATCCAGGGTCATGGTAGTGAGGCAACTACCTCAGTATTTTTATTCCTATATTTTTATTCAAAGTTTTTGTAAATGAAAAAATCATTTCAGTACATTCTACTGATGCATAATAGACCCCAATTGTCTTAATAAATACTTCCAATCATGACTTAAATGTTTCTAGATTGAAATCTTTGTACTTCATTATCGACAAATTGAAAATATTAACTTGGAAAAAATCATTCATTATAATTATTATTGATGCAGGGATGTGCGGAGATGGGGCTAACGATTGTGGAGCACTGAGGGCCGCCCATGCTGGGATATCTCTCTCAGAAGCAGAATCATCAGTGGCCTCACCATTCACATCAAAAGAAGCCAGCGTTGAATGTGTCATCAAAGTCATTCAAGAAGGAAGAGCAGCTTTGGTCACTTCATTCGCGATCTTCAAGTACATGGCAGGATACAGCATCACTCAGTTTGTTTCAGTGATGATTCTTTACTCAATAGACAGCAATCTCACGGATGTACAGTACCTGTTTGTGGATCTGTTCATCATATCAGTGTTTGCATACTTGCTGGGGTGCACAGAGGCCAACTGCGGCCCTCTAGTTCCCCGACCTCCTGAGACGTCATTAATGTCTCCCGCACCCATCGCTTCTCTCTTTGGACAACTGGCTATCGTTGTTGCCTTTCAGTTCATTAGTTTCTTCTCACTTCCATATTATGACTGGTAAGAATTAATTAGTATTTTATTTTTAAAAAATACCTTGATGTTGGTAGACATTGACTGAGTTGTATTGACTAAGTTTATATTGGTTATCCCTCAAGAAAAGTGGTTATTTTAAATTTAATCAAGTGCTCCCAAGTATTCCTAGAAAGCGTCAGATCTTACAAGTTCTTATACTAATTTCAAAACTACCACTTGCAAGTACATACAAATGTATAGTCTAAAGTATTGGCCGCCATTACAATAAGATTTTATACTAGCAACAGCTTTTCTGTTGTCCGATCATCAATGAGTGTCAACATCTTTTTTTGTTAACTCGTTATAAGTGAGACTCAGTATGTAGCCTAATCTCAGTTTAGTTTGTCTACAAATCTTATTTTATTTTAGCCTACAGAAATATTAATTTGTCTTTTGTAATACAAAATTTATGAGTTAGTTTTCCACTGTAACTATGACTTTGTCAATGATATTTTATGTTTTTTTAAGACAAATAAATATTTATTAAAACTCTTTGGCTGCCAGAAACCTATTAGATCGGTTCATTATTCCATTACGAGAACTATCAGAAGCCGATATGTAATTGGCTCTATACTCCAACACGATAACTGCCTCTTGGATCGATAAGTCGTCTTAGCAACTGAATGAGTACTCGGATCTTTTACTACCATTTAACAACATTGACTTATGGAGAAAAAATATTGAGAAAGGTGTGAAAATCAATAAATTGTTTCTTCAATGTCAAAATATCGCAAAATGTATTTTTTTCAATGTTTTTGATCTCAATATTGTCAAAAAGAATCTGGCACTCTTGGGACATACTTTAAGAAAATACCCAGAACTTTTGGGTAGGTAACACAAAATGGCTTTTGTTAGCCGAAGGGTTAACATCATATGCCTTTATAGAATAGATGGTGGGAGTAAGGGTTAAATTCTTTTGTTATTCTTAAACTCAGCCTACTCCAAAATGTTGCTAAACCAAAGAAGACCCAGCCCCAATTAGTCCAGAATAGCAGGACTTTACTGTAACACCATCTTATAGTTTGTGTTGGTAACTGGCAGGAAGAATTATACAACATGAAGTGGTTCGGGAGAAGTTGGTATCCACATATGGTTCATATCACTTTCCATAAAAATATATGAATTTTTTCTCCAAATAAAAAAAAACAAAATTAAAAAATAGATCCTGGTACAGTATTATTGAAGTTGTACTCAATTGCAAAAGTTTAGAAGTGGAATAACAAATGGTCTTGATTTTGTATATAAAAAATTATTTATAAAATTAGCTTGCTAAAAGATGTTTTTGGTTCATCAACTTTTAACTGTTTCGATGTCATGTGATGATTTTCAATAATCCCCAAATAAATATTTAACTGTTTTGTAATGATTTTATCCTGTCAAATGTCAAATGAAAAAGAACAAATATATTTTTCATTTTCCCTTTTCTTACAGGTTTGTCCCATTTCATTCTACCAAATCAGCTTCGAAAGGCCCAGGCTGTTACGAGAACTATGCTTTATTTGCCGTCACCAGTATGCAGTATGTGACTCTTGCTGTTGTGTTCTGTAAAGGAGCCCCCTACCGCCTGCCTTTGTCCCAGAACTGGATGTTGTGGTCAACTGTATCTTTCCTTACTGCTTTCATCTTCTACCTGATTCTGTGGCCCGATCAGTGGTTACAGGACACGTTTGAACTTGTCGTGCCTCCTGAAATGAACTTCAGAGTTTTCTGTATTGTTTTATGCATTACCAATTTGGTCATGGCTTGGATTTATGAATATTTCATCTGTGACAGACTAATAGCCAACAAAACAAGGTGATCAAGTTTTATTTTAAATAAGGTGACGGTAAAATTTACTACTTTTAAGATATTTAAGTTAGACGGTTTTATTTAACCACCATTTTGAAACTGGAAGTGATAAATTGTTTAATATACAATTTAAATGTACTAACTAACTTAAATAACCATGCAAAGTTTCAATTTGATATAGTTCAACAATTATTCATTTTTAAAAAATACACAAAGACACTATGACTAGTTAAAATACCATACATAATGAAATTTGTTTGTTTCAACGTAAGGAATATCCTGGTGAAGTTTGGGTTTGTAATTTAGAGACACCCTTTATATTCAATAATGGAATGATGACAAATACAGTTGAAGCCCTCAAATCCAGCCAACTTGGGACCGGACCACCTGCTGGATTTAAAAAAGTGCGGATTAACCGGTGGTTTATTAAACGGGTTAAACATAGATCGGTATTATATGTGTGTTAAAAAATAAACTATTAGGGTGTATTTAACAATGAAGGGTCTCATACTTGCCCAATCAATACTGTGTAAAACCTTTGTAAAAACATAATTTGCTCGCTTAGACGTTGTAATAGCGCCAAAGTGACGATCGGAAAACGGTCAAGCCAGCGATGATACTGCGTTTAATACTGGTCTTCTTTCAATGAGGGCCATGATGTATAAATGGGACCATAATAGCGAGGGAATCCATCTAGTAACCTAACTTCTGTGTTCCATCGGGCCGTGAATCACCGAAAAAAGATAACGATCAAAAATAGAACACGAACACAGTGTTTTAGAGGACATCCAATAACGAATAGTCCGGAAATCGGCAATTGAACTGATATATTATAGTGATATATAACATGGAAAAATTTACTCTTGTCTATTTTGGGCATGGTAAATTCCTGCAGTTGAATAGTTTATTCCTGGAAGACCGCAGCCAGATTATCCAGTGGCCAACCATCTGAGGCCGGACTAGAGGGCTTCTACTGTAAGAAAGTTTGTATCCTACATCACTCTGCTCTTTCATCCTCTTTTTTTGGTTCTATTTCTAAATGAGTGTTTTCATTAACTAAACAACAGGTTCATTGGCAGACTTGCGGGTACTTTTACTTTTTTACAAGTCCATAAATATCCTATACTATAATAAGAGCAGTGTCTGAAGCTATGTATTTTCCATGATCTCAAAATCTAGCAGGTAGATTTTGCTTAAACTTTGCATTTATAAGAGTGTTTTGGCCCAAAAATCAGATTAGAAACAGCCTCAATCACAGAAAAAATTGAATTTTGTCAAAAATTAAGTTTAAAAATTGTAATTTTTAACATTTTTCTTACGGGTTGCCATCAAGGCGACGAAATAACAAAGAAAGGTAAACAAAAATAAAAGAACACTAGTTTCAAGCATTGGTTTGAAGAAACAGCTTCCACCATTGAAAAAGTATAGTTGGCGTAAAATTCAAAACCTGATTACCATGGTACTATAACAAAAGTGAATAAACACCAACGAGCAAGGCTCAGTTAACACAGTACTGATTTACAGAAACAGCATTCAATCAAAAAAGGAAAAAAAAAGTTGAACCACTACACTCTGAGCTCAGTTTAGGCTAGGAACACACGGCACGGCGAAACCGCCGTGACGGTGGTTTCGCCATGGCCAATTGGGTGCAGAACACACGGCACGGCAGAACTGCCGTGTGGCAGAACTTCTCACGCTAGGTTTTGGATTCAGTGGTGGATGGTGGTTGAGAAATGGTGTTGTCAAGACATAAGAAGATTGCTTTGCTTTGCCTTCTGAGACACTGTCGCAAGAAAATGTGTTTTCGGAGTGAATGGATTCACCCCATTTTGCTAGGAAGAACACTGTATGGAGCAGTATTTTACACGCTCTTCCTTCAGTTGTGTCAAGATGAAAATAAGTTTTTCAATTATTTTCGGATTTCTACAAACACATTTGATGAGATTTTTGATAAAACCAAACACGTAAATAAAAAAACATGAGGGACTGCATTTCTCCCCAGGAGATGCTAGCGGTGACCTTAAAGTAAGGTTAAGTTATTTGATTGAAAAAGTAGTTGTAATATAATAAAAAATATTATATCCATACTAAAAAAGGTTTTGCTGACAGGAATCGAAACATAAACATTTAAAATAAATATTCTGTCCCAATATTTCAGTAAACTTTGTTTATGAATTGATTTTGTGCTTTCATTTCAACACCCAAACTGATATTATTTTTATTAAAGAAGTAATCTTTACAACTCAAAATTAAAGGTATTGCACTGGAACCTAAAATGTTTCCGTTGGTCGTTCCTTTGGTTAATGTCAAAACTCTTGCATGGTGATTTTACCGATTGCAATTAGGCTATAACCAAGAATATATTTGCAGAATATTGTAGTTCAAAACACCTAAAGACCGGTTAAAAAAACTAGAAAATTATTTCTTTATATGCATTTGAATTACAATCATATTTTAATAGCTATTAAATAAGTTTTTAAATTATTAACAATACTTATTTAACATTATTGTAGGGCTGATAGCGCGACAACACGGCAGTTTCGCCGTGCCGTGTGTCATGCTCCATATAGTGCAATGCCCTACTACCAAAGTCACGGCGAAACTGCTGTACAGCAGAGTAGAGAATACACAGCGAAACCGTCGTGGCTTTTTTCCGCCGTCACGGCGGTTGTGCCGTGCCGTGTGTCCCCGGGCTTACCTGGCAATCTCTTTAGTTGTAATTCTGATAATCAAACTTTTGGGAAAATAGTTCATTAGGTTTTAGTATAAACGTCTGGTTATACTAACTTTTTTTTTAATTTTCAGATCCTCTGGTACTTATAAACATGAAAAAGAAAAGTTTGAATGAACAAAATTGAAGCAATCCAAATAGTGGAGGATGAAGCAAAATCTACATTGAAGATAGAAGGGAAGAATATTGTTGTCGTGTTCTTACTTGGATGTCTCTTGGAACGGTAACGTGGTAATTAGATTAACACGGTTATCATCATGTTCAAACATAGCTGCTGCACTAGCCAACTAATTCTTTACCATAATTAATTTTTGTGACCTAAAAGTCCAACTTAATGTTATTACAATTTCATAATATGTTCAAAAATTTTAAAATGTTTACCTTTTATATGTTAGGCTCCCTTTAAATTACTTTTCAAAAGTGAGAAAGGTGTGTATAACAACTGAGAACAGTTTGCCAAGAACTTTATGCTGAGTTTGTTAAAACAATCACTAAAACAAATTTTTTATATCAATGACAAAAGCTATATATCCAGTCAATAATGAATTTCAATACAATGTTCATTTATAGAGTATTGTATTTCAGTATTCATGAGATTGTTATATATACTGATTTATTAATTGCTATACACCGTTCAAAATTCATGTGTGGTCAAAAAACGGATATTTATTTCCCACTACGTTACCCATTCCCTCCCTTGGCCTTGAATTCTCCTATTTTTCTTCATGGTCAACTGTTATTTTAATTTTCCCCTAGAAATTCATAGTAGATAATAGCCCTGATGGTCATGTTACTTCTCCTAATTGCCATTGTAAGCGCTCCTTTCTACATCTCAAACATCAAAAAAGCATATTTGTTTACGGATAAGCAAAAAAATTGCATAAAGTGACATGAGAAATTGCTATCTGTAATAATGTGTTGTGATTCTGATTGATTATATCTTTGACAGCACGAGGAATGGGAAAATTGGGGGGATAGTAATCCGCAATTGAACTGCATATAAATTTTGAACGGACTATAATCTGTGTTTGAAAAACCGGATGCTGGGACTCCTGCATTTTGTAGTGACCAGTTAGCAAGACGTTGGTACATTTTGCATGTCTTATAAATGCACTATTACCCTGACATCAACACTGCAAGGTGTTCAAACTAGAATTCAGTTGAAGAGCTCTTCCATTAAACCGAAAAAAGCAAAATTAAATAAAATATTACATTTTTTAAATAAATACATTTATAGCCTACGTGTATGATAGTCTTCCTGAAAATAAAAAAGTTTGTGATTCACTCATGCTGCCGTTCCCCCTGCTGAACACTGTAAATGCGTGTCTTAGACAATATATAGTTAGTCTGAGCCAATTTTCGTTTCATTGTGGTTACACATCTGTCCTCTGTAACATTTAAAAATGCCCATTGAGCTCTATATATTTATTGCCTATTTATGATATGTCAAAAGAAGAAACTGTTATTTGTCAGTAACACAGCTACACCTCATCTGATCCATCACAATCATCAAACTCACCCCCTTCAGTCATACTCACCTTAAAATAAGCACTACAGAGTCACTGTTTCAAATAAAGTATCTAAAGTATCTAATGAAACAAAAAACTTCAGATGCCTGTGAAAACTTTTAATAAAATATGCAAAAGATATGGCATGTTATTGGCAGAGGTATTTTTCTGATACAAGATAATGTCCAGTTCCATGCTTTGGTTAAAACTTAGCAAGAACATCAAAAGCTCCTCAGCCGATACATGACACTTCTTTTTTTCTGTATTGCACATTGTAGTTTTTAAAGGATTTCACCAATCCATGCTCCATGCTCTATTGTTTCTAACTTTGACATATCTTATATGTGGATTTAAAAAAAATTACATTCCCAAAAAGCAGGTGTCACATTGGATTAACAGTTGGCACTTAATGGTGTCAATGGGCGTTGTTTTGAAATATTATGGAGTAAAGACATGTGAACCCAAAATAACGGATCTGAGCTCAGATTAACACAATAGATGGAGCTAACCGGGGCCTACGATAACTAACGGGCCTGCATACATTTTTGGTCACGTGACCAGATGCGGCCGAATTTTAGCTGTCATCTCCATTTGAAAGCATTGCAATAGCCTGACTTGGCATCCGTTTTTACGTGTATTTTTAAATACACGTAAATGAAGTCATGAGTGTTGCATATCCTTCTAAACCTCATTAAATTACAAATTGAATGATACTAATAACGTTCCGCTTTGCAAAACTTAAAACTCACTTTTTGGGTAAAAGAAAAACTTTAATTTCTCACATTGTAGGATGCACTGACTTTTTTGTAAACAGATTTCTTCCAATGCTTTGAAGATATTTCTAGGAATAAGACATGAAATAAACGTCTTAAATCAGTAGTTTGCCAGTTATAATTTTTATTTTCGATAAAACAAATTAAAATGTACCTTTTCGGTTCTAAATTTTTGTTATTTGCAACGAAATATACTCTTATGTAAACAGCTGATGAAAAAGTAAACAAAACTAAAAACTAAATTAAGTTTTGACTTTATCTCGTAATAAAAAATATCAGGAAAACTGTTAACTTTACGGTAATGGTATCATTTTGTTCCTTATTTAATCTAGATTAAAATATATAAGTCTTGTCTAGTAACCTACTATCTAATTCCTAAGAGGTGGGAAATAAGTGAAGGATGTCACGTTTTCACAATGTTATCTTATGGAAACTTGTGCTGCAGATCGGGCGCAAATAGTCACGTGACTTTGGTGGTGGGGGGAAATATGCAGGCCCGTTAGTTTTCGTAAGCCCCGAGCTAACTGACCAGTTAGGAGCAATTGTGGTGTTGGGGGATCGGCACCGAACATGAATTGCAAATGTTCTTTACTTTCTGGATGACCCATATTACACTATATTTAACCAATTATGTACAAAACATGAAAAAGTGTTATATAAAAATATTGATAAGGATGTGTGTCGTAACTCAGTGCCAAGGAAAGAAATTTGCTCCTTTAAAGAAATTTCCAATTAGCCTACTTATAAGATTATTTAATTAGTCTTTTTGTTTAAAAAGTTATCAGTTTGAATTTACTTTAAGATATTTTGTTTGATTACCTATTTGATTGATGAATATTTTTTGTGTATCATCAAACTAAAAAACTGGAAAGGAAAAATGGGAAGTAGTGGTTCATTCTCTTTTGTATCATCTCTCATGTATAACAATAAAGATATGGCTGTGACTGTACAATTTTCATTTAATATCCCTCCAAGTGTTAACATATTTGTTTTGCCAATCACTGTCCTTCACGAACAGTTTAGTGAGTGAGTTGTGAAACATGTTGGCAAACATGTGAAGTGCCAGGTAACCACACATAGCAAAGTACGCAAGCGTGTACAGTCCCAGACCCAGTAGCAGCCAGTAGTTTGTGAGGGCCTGTGATAACACTGATGATATCACGAATATCACATTTATGGCGATCACCATCACAGACACCAGAACCATGAAGATTATGTTGGTCCTGCAAAACATATTTTTAGTCTTCAGAACACCTGGATTGCATAGGGATTAGAACTTTTGTTTGCTACCTGTGGGGAGCCAGATAAATTGGAAACAAGATAAAACCAAAGTGAGATGAAATTGGTTGGTAGAGCTAACAGTTTTCATTTATGATCCATCTACAAACTTTTCTGAGTTTGTCAGTAACCAAGATAGATTACACATGATGACCTTATAATTCATTAGTTTTCACTCTATAAAATGCCCTAGTTGTTCAGTTGTTAGTTGTTATTACCCAGTTATATTATGACAAGTTGATAAGTTGTATTAAGATAAGATATTATGATAAGTTGTTTGATTATGACATAAATAACATTTAGGTAGAAATAAAAAAACACGGCTGAACTGGGTTACTTTCAAACTGATTGTACAAATCCTATATTTGGATCAGTGATCTAAATGGTTTTAATTAGATCAATAAATTAAAACTTACTGCTACCACCTAACAGGTAACAAATTAAAAGCAATGCTCAATAAATGGAGGTAATGCAACGAGTACTTACTTGCAATTGACGAACTCGCCCATCAGACGTGGGTTACTGGTGAAGGCAACCAGGGGTAGCGTGGCGAAGGGGATCTGGATGCTCATGACAGCGTTGAGCAGATCATTCAACACACTGAGGTCGGAGATGGAGTTGTAAAAGGCGATGAAGAATGTCGGCACGATGGCGATAGATCTCGTGAACAGAACCCTCTTCCACCTGCTCCATTTTAGGTGAAGGAACCCCTTTGGTGAATATGATCATGCTCAACATAACTTATCAAACAAATTTATTTGTTCTGGGGGGTGCGAGACTAAGCATCCATTTGTTAAACATTGTATTTAGGGATCTGAAATCTGTATCGCTCTTCAAGAGCAAAAAGACCTGTGTTCTAAATCAGAAACTACAAAGCAAAGCAATCAGCGACCAAGGAATACCATATAATGGCAATGAGGTGCTTGGATTGACACCGGGCTGCTCTTATGTTGTGGGGATAATGACAGGTGAGTGCACGTGCCGCACATTACCGAGTGTGGAACGCCCTGTAACTGTCACTTTAAGTGTAGCACTTTCATGTTGAATGATGATTACTAATGAAATCGTATTTTTTCATAATTTTATATGTTACTGTATAGGATTATTTTTTTCTTATAATATTTTAGTTTATTAGAATGAAATGAAAGCCAAGATTTTTTTTATTTTTTTATACTTTTATGCGAGAATAAATCACATTTATTTTCAGTTTCAACACATCTAAGTCATTTTTCTAATTAAATTTTTTTTACTACTGTATACTGTACTCCATCTCATAACATCCCCATGAAAATATTTTACTATATTGATTTTCTTTATCAATGGATTAAAAAGTTATTTAAAAAATGTTATTTGTGTTAATTGACATCTATTTAAGATAAAAGGAAAATTTTACACTTTGCATATCATAGTTTAAAGGCCTAATAGGAGTTCGGGCTTCAAAGGGTTAATAGTTTATAATTTAAAACTGATGTAAATTTATGGGCCTCAAAAGAATTTAAAACTGTTTCACAATAGACGTAATGTTTACTACAGGAATACCTTTTGATATCCCTTTAACCTTTTTAAAATAAACAAAAAATAGTTTGTTATTTACCTTCTGATTCCTACTACAGTAGACGTCACGAAATTGCGAGCCTGAAATTACAACATTGTTGCCAAATTGTGCCAACCCATCCGGCTGTTGGCATTTGTTATTAACTACGGGGAACATAATAAGAAATTGAAACTAAACTAAACTGACAACATCGCTAGGTAAGAATAATGTTAATCAGCTGCAAGCTGTTCAAATTTCAAAGCTCGCAATTTCGTGGTGTCTAGAATTGTTATAATACTTGAGGTTATTATTGAAAAGAAGGTAACAAAGGAAACCTTTGCTATTGATGTATTAATTTTTTAAGTAGCTGTGATGTGAACTGTTTTCATATAAGGAAAGTAGCTGAATATTATCATTTTGAACAAATAAATTTACGACCCTCACACCTACCCCAGGGGCCTCTTGGAATCTGGAGGCTGTTTGTCACTGACGCCACTGGGATCTGTGGTGAAACCAACAACATGGCCTGTCTTGGTCAACAAACTCGGGCACACCTGTACAGCCATGGTTGTTCTGGCCCGCCTTCCTAGAATTTTTTGTTGGATCACAAAAAATTTTATGAAGTACGACAACGGCTATGGCTCCGGCGGTGCTGACCTTATGTCCAGTGATACAAACCACCTGAGGTACATGGGGTAGCGCGCGTGGTTGTGGTGTCCCCACCTGCTTGCAGAAAGCAGGCCTGACTGCGTTGGTTGTTTTCAATTCTATTCAATTTTGCGAGGGGCTAACAAAGAGCTCAACGCATGTTACGGTTTCCTGATCGTAACCATCCAAAATTGGTTGCCGCTCACTTTGCACCAACTGCCATGAAATAGGCGTCTATTTTCAGATGCACAGTCTTTTCTTTAAACTTTTTGCTCAAAAATTCACCTGATAAAAAAAAATACTTACTCACAGACTAACTTTTTGGTGTCATGAATTCCAAACAAAAGTGCTTTATTATGATTTTGTATTTTTTCATGGTATAATTATTATACTATTTCACAATGTTAATTTAATGTGTGAATTATAATATGCATCTGTCGCGAGCAGTTAACTCTAAATAATAGTATCTATGTGGACTACAGAAAGTGGCTTTAACACATATCCATGTTAAAGGATACAGGGATTGCCAGTCTATTTTATTCCTTGGTTGCTGTGTCCAATCAATGGAGTTGGAAGTTAGTGGTGGGTTTTTGCATACATAACCAACAATAAAAAGTTGGTAGTTAGCCTTTCTTGTTAGAATGCAATCTTTTCTGAACTATTATTTACAAAACTGAGATATTAATGATATATAAGTCTTCATAGCTAGTTGATGTTAATGGTGCATTAATAAATTGCGCCATGATTAATCCACCTATTATCCAAATAACATAAAGCATAGTATGATCAGTGCTTAAATAAGAAAGTAATTAACTTTTGATACAGTTTTTAACTCTCATACTGAGAGGTAGTGAGAAATAAAATGGAGAATATGAATACAACAGCAAAGAATCAGAGGTTAATAAATAAAAGTAGAAAAAATAACCAAAAAAAATAATAGTAGAATCACGAAAACTAATTAAATCTTAATAGTTAATAGTAAATCTTAGGCAATCCCTTTGATTAAAAGATCCACTCATATCTGTGAGGTCGAGGATTAAGGCAAATGCTAGACTGGCTAACATTATAAGCTCAATTTTGAGTATCATGTACTTTTAATTAGTACAGTATTATCATTGCAATTTCCTTAGTTATTTTTATTATTTAGGAAAAACTAGCTCAGGCAATAAATCGTATTGTGGTTTGGGTTGCCGAGTGCTTACATTTCCTTTTCGTTGATCTGATAGCTTACATTCAAACAACTGAAAATAAATTTGTTATCATGAAAATGGTTAATATTCATTGTACATATTCCGTCAAGGACCGACCCTAATGAGCTTACCTCCATGGCGAGTTGTCCAGCGTAGCAGCCGGTCATGGTGGTTCCCTCCCCCGCCGCAAGCACCCCCACCCCCCAGATGTACAAGGCCACAATACCGAACCTGCAGCCCAGGAAGATGCCACTCTTGTAGATGTCTAGCTCGACAATCTCTGTGTTGTTCTAGAACACAAACACTATGACTCGCAACCAGTCTTATTATGACCACAACAAAAAAAGACTAGTGATAAGAAACTTGCTTGCTAACTTCTTAAAATATATTAATGAAATTTACATTTAGTTCTTAAGGCAAACCAAAATAAAATCCCAGAATAGTATAAAATTTTCTGTGCCAAATTATGTTTAAGCTAACAATAGACAGTGAAGAAGGCTGAACAATTATAAACAATAAATATTTTAAGAATACTTACATGGAACATATTATCATAAGGAACGCCATTGTCCACGCAGATTTTTATCTGAAGCAAACATAAATTAATTGTTCTCACTGCACTTAATAGTCAATGAGATCTTTACTTGTTGAGTATTAAAAAGTGTCAGCATTTGAATTGTTTTATAAGGAGTTGAATGTATCCAATACACATTTATCCACAACAATATTAATGATAATTCTAGACCAGGTAAATCTATATGAGATACTGGTACACTCCAAGTGGGGAAAGTTTTTAAAATGTCTGCCTGTGAAAATACCTTGTAAAAATTTTTAATGAACATTAAGCATTTTTAGCAAATTTCCCATAGGGAATAAGCTATTACCGTAGGTCTCATGGTAAGACCTAAGCCCGGGACTAGGTTACTTTTTTGTTTTGAGGTGCCCAGAGACCAAAAATAATAGTCATTCAAATTTATATATATAGATATGTATGTGTCCCTAGACACGATAACTCTCGTAAAAATGGTTTGATCGACATCAAATTTGGTAAAGATGTGTAATCCTACGTTTATTCGGATGAGTTCGTAAACCAGACATATCGATCTACCGGAAGGGGTAGTTTTGGAGGGTTTTGTACCCCAAAAATGGGGTTTTTGCATTTTTCATATGTAATTTTTAAATATTTTAAATTTTTATTCTCACCACTGGATTTAGCGTTAAAAACACACAATTTAGTATGTTGAAGTTTTGCTTTATCTCCATTTGTTACCGAGATATTAAAAATTCTAAAGACAGTACATTGTATTTTTGGGCTCCAATTTTAATCTTATGGAGAATAAGGATGTGTTAATATTTCACTTATTAACCAATATTTTTGGATGAAACTTGGTATTTAGCATCATTTGGTTGAGGTTCATCCATTAATGGTAAGAAATCTTGGTTTTTGTGCTTGTCATGGCAGCAAGCCTGCATACTCTTTTCCCATGTTAATCATATGGAAAATAGGCAAACTCCTTTATTTATGGACAGATATAGATGAAACTTAGTATATGGCTTCATATGGTCTAAATAAATTGTTCTTATGCTAAAAACCTAATTTTAGTGTTCCCCTGGCAGCATACCTGCAAGTTCTTTCCCTATATATATGTATCATAAAGAGAATAGACATTTATATCCCTATTTATGAGCACGTGATGAAATTTTGTTTTCAGGTTTATCTGGTAAAAATTAATAATACTAATTTGGAAATTCGCTGAGTACGCAGGTCTGCTGCAACGGGGGTATTGGTTTTTATTCTACTATCTGTTACCCGTCTCGGCTTCGCCCGCGATTGTGATTTAATTTATGCGAAAAAATGTCCAATGAATTATATTAAAACTTGAAGTCTGTGGCGGAGCTCTAAAGGTATTTGGCAAAACTGTTGGTGAGCGCTCATGAGCAAAGAGGAGTGTCCTTGCACAATTTCAACCCCCGCACCCCTGTAGTTTTGTAGGTTTGTTGTTTTCTTTATTCATACTAAAAATTGACCACAAGAATATCATTATATCGACAATTTCAAGTTCTGTGGTGTCGAATCCTAGAGAAATTGTTGAAACCGTGTCTTAGTGAGCACCTATGAGCAAAGAGGCCCATGCCAACTATCAACCCCAAAGACCCTATAGTAGATTTGAAGCTCGAATACAGAGAAAGCAGTAAGCTACAAATCCCTCGCCAGGTTGACAGATTTCATTAATCTGCATTCATGTATGTGCTGTCCATTAATCCATGTTGATTTTCCAGTAATTTAATTAAAGAAATTCAAAAAAAACATCAATTACAACAAACCAAACAGTTTTGTATCTATCTATAAATAAATAGGCAAGCATGTTTCTTTTCCTCCTTTTTTCTCTGCTTATGTATGCATTGTGCCTAGGAGAAATCAGCGCATACTGTTAACAAGATAGATAAGCAGAATCCCTATCTGTTGAGATGGCTTCTGGAAGGCGCCGTGTTTCTGAGTCGATGATGTACGCCGACCTTTCGGAGAAGTCGGCGAACATAATCTACTCAGAAACACGGCGCCTTCCAAAAGCCATCTCAACAGTTAATGATATCGTCTGTGTGGAAGCCTCAACTCTTAAATAACCAGAATCCTATTATAATTTACATTAACCATCAGGACTATGCCTACAGGCTTTCAAAGATTCAATGTTAATCATATGGAAAAAGAGAAATGGATTGAATCATCAGAAAGCTGTTGTAATAACAATCTATCTTCTTATTTCTGTAAGAGTTTCGTCTGTTACGTCCCTTTTTCTCTCGACCTACTGAACCGAATTTTAAGATTGAGGTGTCATTTTAAAGCTTAGGATATACCGCAGTGACGAATTGCAATTAAAAAGGTCATATTGTTTCGGGCTTCGCCCCCCTCGCCTTTGATTTATTTCTAGAGGGCGCTATAAAATGTTTGCCAACTTTTATTGCAAGTTATTTAATGTGAATTGTAATTTAACAGCTGATTACCTTCAGATGAATTTTAAAAGCCAGATAGTAAACAAAATCACTCTGTCACTTCATAATCAACATTAACGTACTGTAGGTGAGTTTCACTCATACAGAATCATAAAATGCGCAATTTGCGCACGGGCCACCTCATACTTCTTATTTTCATAAGGGTTTCGTCTGTTACGTCCCTTTTTCTCTCGACCTACTGAACCGATTTTTAAGATTGAGGTGTCATTTTAAAGCTTAGGATATAGCGCGTTGACGAATCTTAATTAAAAAGGTCATATCGTTTCGGGCTTCACCCCCCTGGCCTTTAATTTATTTCTAGAGGGCCCTTTAAAATGTTGACCAACTTTGATTACAAGATCTTTAATGTGAATTGTAATTTAACAGCTGGTTAAACTTACCTTCAGATGAATTTTAAAGCCGGATAGTAAACAACAAAGATCTTTGTCACTTCATAACCAACATACTTGTTCTTTAGGTGAGTTTCTCTCATACAGAATCATAAAATGCGCAATTTGCGCACGGGCCACCTCGTAACAAATAATGCTATTACAGTATAAACAGAAAAAAAATCAGGGGGCTATCTCTAGTAATAATAATTTGAAAAGCAGGAAAATAAAAATAAAAATACAACAGGATTAGAGGAAGAAAATATTAAATTTAAAAACTCACCACATCAGCGTTGGTATGATTGTAAAGCTCACTAGCGAACACTGAAACAATTATAGTGTTGACAGCGAAAGAAACTGTTAGTCCCATGAAGGATTCAAAGAAAAAGTACATGTTGGCTTCCCTCACTTTCCGGGCTTTAGAACGATCCACTCCTCTTGACTAAACAGAAATAATATTTCTTTTTATTATTTTAAATTATTAATGTAAAATTATTTTATGCCATAAACATGTAATTCTGCATTTTACAAATATGGTTATTGATTTATTAGTGAATCCCCTTATGGTTGCCTTTTCCTATGGAGAAGATGCTATCATAGTGGTCAAGGTATTCACAAGACCTAAGCTAGAGATATGCAACTTTCTTGTTTAAGAGTTTGCACTAGGCAAATAAAATTACCTTAATATATTTTCATTTTTTTATGTGTTCTAGGTGGTGCTGGTAATGGTTAAGATATAAAAACATATGCCTAAACAAATATATTAATATAACTCGTAAGTTTAAATAATAAAATCAATCATCAAGGTTATAATAAGTAAGCCATCTTTATAGTATATAGCAAACAAAATTTTACCCAAGCGCCAGCTGTTAAAAATTTATTTTACTGCTTTAAAAATGACTGCAACCTCATTGTCCTTGCTTTCATTTGTATCTGTCAATGATCATAGAATTCAAGTTGTCTGTTTTGTTTACACACATCATCTAAACACTTTGTAAATCAGTAGTTGCATAGATTAAACATACTCCCCAAGTAGATAACCCATCCTAATGTAAGCGGCAGGAGCATTCAACTTGTACATTGAGTCAGGCGGCGGTGGTAGTGCTTTACGTTAAACGATAGGTGGCGCAGTGGCGCTCACAGAACTGGCGAAAACTTAAATCGCAAGCTCTATTAAAGTTATTAAAGCTTAAAGTTAAAGCTCTATTAAAGCATATTAAAGTTTTCGCTAATTCTGTGAGCGCCACTGCGCCACATATCGTTTAATGTAAACCACTACCACCGCCATCTGACTGATCATACAAGTCGAATACATGTAAGCCTGCCGCTTACATTAGGATGGGTTATCTACTTGCAGTCTTGCCACTTTTAGGGTAATTACCCTTTTTTAGGGTAATTTACTGGTCTTAGGGTAATTTTTAGGGTAATGGAAAATTTAGGGTAATCTTAGGGTAAAATTACAAATGTTGAAAATAGTCAACATTTTATTGAGAAACATGAAACATAAACAACAAAAATCTAACAGAATGACCAATTTTTTACTTTAAATACAAAAAATTTTATATTGCCCACCAGTATGGACTATTACAGTTACCAGTAACCTATTAAAAAAATTAATAAACAGTATTGGTATTTTGTAAGTTACTAGAAATTACAACCAGGTAATTTTAACTTAATCAATAGAAGAAATGAAATGACAACACTCATACGTTTTAATAACACAATTGTAAAATGATAACAGATAAGGACTACATAATACCGGTGTAAATCTTATTAATAATTGGTAAAAATTAAAGAAGTAAAAAAATTAGGGAGAGATAACTTTTAAGACATTGCAAAAACATAACGGGTAAACTTAGGTACTTAAAAATTGTTAGTTGTGTATGAATATAAAAATGGTGACTAGGTAAAGACATATAATAATGAAACTGGAAGAAAAAACATAGTGTAGCCTTAATTACATTAAAGAGAACAAAATTGAGTTGCCTAGGAATTTTTAAGGTGAACAGGCCAGAAATACTGTGCTAAAGATAAAACTTAAAATTAATAAAAACAGAAAATGTTTGTATTTTAGTAGGCCTATATATAAAAAATGCACCTATATATCACTGAAAATAAGTTACAAGAAGCATCGGGACAGTACCACACATTTTCAAAATATCTAGAAGACCATTCATTCCCATTAAAAACGATGACATTTATCCTCCCACATCCCAAAGCTTGAATATGAACACCCTGACGGGCACTGTCCATATTTTTAGGCATGTCAAAAGGAGTATAGTTAGCAAACCATTCCCTTTGATTGGTTATGTGGTGTGAAGCACCACTATCAACAATCCAATTATCACAATCATTGAGATCAAAATCATTTGTCTCTTCTATTTTTAGTTTCGTCATCATAGCTAAATGCTTATTTTCATTTGGACAGTTGTTAGCTTTATGGCCTTTTGAGTGACATTTAAAACATATTACACCAATCCTACAGTTTTTAGAAAAGTGACCAACCTTTCCACATGAAAAACATCGTTTCTCGTTATTTTTACTATAGCCTGGTTTCTTTGAGTTTTTATTTTGATCATACTTCTTACTTTTATCACTCACCTTCATGTTGGAGACCATAGCAACTGCTGTACTTACGTCGTCCCTGTCTTTCAAGCGCAACTCGTAGTTCAAACACTTCTTTTGTAGTGCGTCCCAGGTATACTTGAATGGCCCTGTGGAAACTGATTTTCTACAAAAAAAAAATAATATAAACCAGTTTTAAATTCAAGTACAATTTCATTTATTTACTTTTCTTCAACATAAACAAAAGATTCATTTTTATAACAAACAGCTGACTGATTAAATACAGATTATATTAATATTAACTTAAGTGGCTATGTTGTCCATTTTACCACATTCTCCCCCCTTTTGCAAATCATTGAACATTATTTTGCAAAATATTCTGTTCTTCTGGAATTTATAAGTTCAGCCGTTTAACTTGTCGGACTTTTCTTCCACTTCTTGTTGATGTTATTTTCTCGTTTAGTGGGAAAGTATTTTGATCTTCGTCCGGTAGTGGTGAAGTGTTTTGTACTTTCGGCTGTTGCAGAGCTTCTTGTTCTTCCTCTATTAATATATTTTCTATTAATTGGATCATTTTCTTCCCTTGAAATTTCTAGAGGATATAGCCGCTGAATAGGTCGCAAGACAATTCCTGCTTTAGTCTTAAGTTGAACAAGCCGAATCAAATTATCTTTCCCTGGAAAAAGCTTGATCACAATACTCAGGGGCCAGTTTACCCTACGTTTATCTTCATTGTGGATGAGGACAATATCACCAACTCTGATGGCATTGGATCGATTCTTATTCTCTGATTTTAAAAATCCTAAATATTCTCTTTTGAATCTTGTGTTCAGTCCATCCCTCAGCTTCTGCAGATATTTCCATCTTGCCTTCAAGCTTGTCCTTTCTAGGGTGTCTAAATCCATAACATCGTTGCCTTGAATACTTTGTATAAACATTGCCGGTGTCAGAGGTTTAAGTTCATTCATATCTTCTGAAATATATGTAAGGGGTCGTCTGTTCATAACACCTTCACATTCGCAAACTAAGGTGTTAAGTTCATCGAAGGTCAGAGAAGCATTGCCTAGGTTTCTTTTCAGGAGACCCTTCAAAATTTTAATTAGCCTTTCCCAAAATCCTCCCCACCAAGGGGCCGCAGGGGGGTTAAATTTCCACACAATTGACCTTAGGCTAAACTCCTTTTGGATCTTTCCCCAGTCCAAAGATTTCAATTGTTTGCTGAGACTTGTAAAGTTTGTACCATTGTCGGAATATATTGTGCTTATTCGGCCGCGTCTTGCAATAAACCGACGCAGTGCACGGATGAAAGCTTCGGTACTTAAGGCTTGAACCAGTTCCAGGTGTACCGCTCGATAGACTGCACAGGTGAAAATAACCACCCAGCACTTTTGACCCTCCTTTTCTAACAAAGGACCGGCTAAATCCACTCCTGTAACTTGAAAACATGAAGAAATCTCCGTCCGGTCAGCAGGAAGGGGAGGAGGAGGTACATCTAAAGCCTTGGCAGACTGCCGCTTGCAGTAGACACACCTGTGCAGTACTCTTCCAATCGTTTTCCGTCCCTTGAGAATCCACACTTTGTCACGAAGGATCACAAGTAATGCTTGGGTTCCAACATGTTTATGCTCCAAATGGTACTCTGAAATCATTCTTTCCACTATAGGATGGCCTGAAGGTAAAATTATAGGATATGAGTATTCAGCTGTGTCTTCCTGGTTAAGGACTCTGGACTTAAACCTGATAATTCCGGATTCATCGACAAACTTCTGAATTCCACTTAAAGCTTTGCATTTCAGGTCTCCAGAGAAACTATCTTGTCGAACTAATTTAAAAAGAACCTTTTCCGCCTTATTGAACTCTTCAGAACTGATTTCAGTTCCCTGGTTGACCCGATTCATTGGAGTAGTTCGTAACATCCAAGCGACTGTTCTCACTATCTTCGAATAGCTAGAAATTCTATTTCCCAGTGTCTCAGCAATAGATTCTGATTCTACTACGCTTGCTGTAATGACGGATTTTCTTTCCTCCTTCTTAATCTCGTCAAGCTGGGGAATTTCTGACGGCCATTCAGTTTGTGGGGCATACAACCATTTAGGCCCGTGCCACCATTGAGAGTCTAAGAGTTTCCGGAGATTGCATCCTCTAGATAATAAATCAGCTGGGTTTGCTGGTCCTGGAACGTGTCTCCATTGTGAGGGACTAGTAAAATTATTTATCTCTTTCACCCTATTTTCAACAAAAACAGACCACTTTCCTTTACCAGAAATCCATGCAAGTGCCACAGAAGAATCCAACCAGAAGTAAACTGGTAAACATTGGTTGTTGAGACATTGTAACGCTAGAGAACACATTCTCACCCCAGTAACTGCACCCATTAGTTCAAGCCGAGGTAGGGACATTGATTTGATTGGTGCCACTCTTGACTTGGCTAATATTAGACTTACATGGACACTGCCATTAACTTCTATTCTCAAAAATACACAACTTCCAAATGCAGATTTACTGGCATCACAGAATACATGTACTGAGCTGGTTTCATTCAAAAAGACTCTTCTGTCTACCAAACACTTTTCTAAACAGTCAAGTTGCCCAGCCCACCTCCGAAATTGTATCTGTAAGTCATCAGGTAACTCGTCATCCCAGCCTATTTTTAAGGTCCAGGTTGTCTGTAAAATAACTTTAGGTACTAGGGCAACTGGAGCTGTAAACCCAATTGGATCAAAAATCTTTTGAGCAGAGGACAACAACGTTCTTCTAGTCAAAACAGTAGGCTTCATATCAATCAATGGAATTTTACAGAACAATTTATCCTTAGAACACAACCATTTCATTCCTAAAACGTTTTCAACTTGTTCTGGAGATTTGTAATACCCATTACCAGCCCAACCTCTTAAATTAAACCCTCCTGAATTCAAAAGAGTTTGAGCATCATCGATAAGTTTGTCTTGCATACATACATCATCTACTCCAGTCAGACAGTTGTCTACGTAAAAAGCTCCTTCTAGAATGTCGGCTACATATTGAAGATTTGTAGGAGCGTTAGCCAAGAGATTATTTATAACTGCCCCCAGAAGGAACGGACTACAAGAGAGGCCGAACACAACTCTAGCATGGCGGTATATAATGATCTGCCCATTCTCCCACCACAAAAACCGGAGCATATTCCTATCATGAAGGCTTATGACAATTTGTAAAAAAGCTTTTTCAATATCAGCTGTTAAGGCAAATGCATGTAATCTAAATCTAGTCAATACCTTAGGTACTAATTCAATTAAATTCGGTCCTGGCTCAAGACATTCATTCACACAATATCCATGCTTATCTTTACAAGAGGCGTCAAACACCGGTCTTATTCTGGTGGTGCTTCCTTCCTTAATAACAGCACGATGTGGTAAATAGTGACATTTCTCAGAGAGAGCTAAGTCTTCATCTGTTACTCTTTCAATGATACCTTTATTCAGCCAGTCCTTAAATACAGTAGAACCTTGATAAGACGACTCTCAAGGGGTCACACAAAACTGACGTCTTATCAAGGTGTTCGTCTAATCAAGTATCGTGCTATCGAGGTTGTTTTGCTGATAATTCGTCTTATCAAGGTGCACCCTAACAGAGTATATTTTAAAACTCCCCATATAGCAAGTGCAATTTTAATGAAGCTTCACTAGAAATATTCCGTTGAAAATTTATGAAATCAAGCATACAAAAAACACACATACTATAAAACATAATATTTTATTGTTATGAAAAAATAGCCTATTATAAAAACTTTAAACAACTAATAATTTTTTTTATAGAAAAATACAAAATGTAATAAATACAGTAACTTGTTATAAATCAAAGAATTTAAAAAACCTTTATACGGTATAAATGTTCTCAATTAATCATTTACCGTATAATTAATTAAGCTGAGTATCAGGAAAGTTAATTGATTTATCGATTACATGTTAGACAATTTCCTCTACGTCTAAGCCTACGTCAGGATTCAATGTTTCCTTTTTCTGTGTTGTTGTGCATGAGAAAGGAAAGTTAGTGAAATAGTCATTAATTTTTTTTTATTTCGTGTTACTCACGTGAACGTAGTCCAATGCGCTATTGATTTCCGTAGTGACCCTAACCACACTCTCACTCATAACACTTTTTTCTCATAAAACACTTTAATATACTAACGGCATTTGAAGCAGACATTCTCTAATCCCTACTTACTGACACTACACACTTATATGTAAAACCACGATGTCACACAATAGCTCTGCACTTAAACTGGTATCATATAAGCTGTGCTAAACGCGACGTAAAACCAATAATTTTTGTTTTGACAGCAGTCATGCAACTGACTGGATACAAATTAATTGTGTCTCCAAGAGGAAGTGTAGGAAAGTTTTTCCTAGAACTGAGCATAAAGACATTGTTTCCTTCAAAATGTCTGACCAAACTGTGGGAACGATGCATGAGAAAGGCAATTCGTGTTGTAAAGGTTCCATAACGAGACACTTCGCGCTATAGAGGTTATGTTCGTGTTACGGAGTTAATATACTGAAAGATTCGTATCACCGAGGGCGAGTTCGTGCTATAGAGGTTCCGGTATTTTAAAATGCGTGTTATAGAGGTTGATTGTGCACTAATTTCAGCTGGTAAAATGTGTGCTATAGAGATATTTATGTGAATGGCATTCGTCCTATAGAGGTATTTTTAACATTGAGTGTTATGGGCAATTCACGGGGACTTGAAAATATTACTTGTTATCAAGGGACGTACTAAAGAGGTTCTACTGTACTAAATCATAGTCAGCAAACAAATTAGTACGATTTAACTTACGTGTAGTTGACACTAAACGCCTTTCAGCTACTTGGCGATTAATTTCTAGGGGCGGGTGGTCTTTGATCCAGGGGAGCTTAACTACATAACGACCATCCTCATCTCGTTCAACAGTTTGCTCAAAAAACGACATTACCTCTTTGTCTCTTTCTTCCTTTTTCAGTTTTTCCGTGGGTTCCAAAATCCCCATAGTTTCTAGGTTTCAAAACTTACTAATGTCCTGTGAAGATGAAGTAGTAGTAACAAACATGGTTGACATAAAGGACGATGACTCACCGTCATACGAACCAACTACCGTCCAACCAAGATGAGTCTTGATGGCTACCATCTCATCATTTACCTTCATGAAATCATTAGTAATTATTTTAGCCCAACTATCTGCTCCAATCAGCAAATCGATACCGGTGGAACCAGCATCTTCATCAGTTGATATATCAGTAAGCAAAACGTTCTTATCAGCTAACCACTCAACAAGTTCTTGATTACATACCTGAGGTACTTGACTGCAGATTACTGGCTGTTCCAGAACATCGATTTCTGTTGTGAAGTCTGAGCTTAAAGATTTTAACGTCACTGTAAAGATGTTATGGTGCTTAGGGCTAACTTTCTTACCTCCAAAAATCTCTTGTTGCATTAAAATTAAAACCTTACTTTTGGGTTTAAGACCAAGTTTAGATGCACAGTCTTTGGAAATGAAACTCTTTTGAGAGCCAGAGTCACAAAGGATTCTTACTTTACTTAAACTATTTTTACAAACAACATACGCATTCAAAGTTGGTAAATAAGTTGTTTTATTTGTGTTTGCTGAAAGAGAGTTAGTAGCATTTTGAAGTGGTTCTTGATTTTTACTTTCTTCATCAGATTTCAAAGTTTGATTTTTCTGACAAAGAATGGTTAAGTGCTTACCTTTACAAATACAGCATTTGACCTGTACCTTACACTTACTTGCCATATGACCCTTCCTTAAACATCTTAAACAAGCTCCCTTTTTCTTTATTACGCTAAATCTCTCCCCCATTTCCATATCTATCAAGGAGAAACAATCATGTGACGGATGTGAATTCTTAGAACAGAAAATACAAGTAGTCTTACCAGATTCTGGTTTTGATGATGATGCAAGTACAGACGCGGAAGGTAAGTTTGACTTCAGTTTAGGAGACCTATTAGTTTTGCAAGTCTGCTTAGTATCCTGGTTGCAATCAAACTTGTTTTCCCGCAGTTTTAAACGTTCTTCCGCTTCAACCTCAATCTTTAAAAAACATAACAGTTCCCCAAGACAGCTAGCAGGCTCTTTAGTGGAAACATTTTTAACTACTCGGTGTCTTTCCCAAACTTTGAATATCGGTTCTGGGATAGCCGATTCTACTAAAGGAAAGATTATTGCCGCATATTTGTCTTTTGTTACCCCTAATGAGTCCAAAGACCTAAGCTGTACTTCTAATTTGTCATAGAGGAAAGTAACAGAAAGGGTTTCTTCTCTCTTTAGAACAAGAGTCAATAATTCCCGGACGTAATATTCAATGAGGAACTCGTCTTTGCCGTACCGAGATTTCAAAAGTTCTATAGCCTTTAAATAATTTTCTTTAGACTGTGGAAATCCCTCGATTAATTTCCTAGCAGGAGAATCGGGTTTCATTGATTGGCAAAGATATTCAAATTTGTCCTCAACTTTCAACGTCTCGTCCTCGTGAATTTTGGAAAATTGGGACCAAAAACCAATCCAATTCTTAATCTCCCCATCGAATTGCTTCAATTGAATTTTGGGTAAACGCAATTTATTCGAATTATGATTGGACAGACTCTTACTGGACATTGAATCAACCTGGTTTTGTGACTGTAGCCCGTGAACTAGTTGACTTACCTCGAGAAATTTCTCATTATATTCTACAGCTCCACTTATCTCATTTTCAATGTCTAGTTCTGTTACATGTTCATCTGAAACTAATTTATTCAAGACTTCGTCATTGAGTGCCTGTAGTTTGTTATTTAAATCACTCAAAGATGAAAACTTTAAAGAAATTAAGTTTAAATCACTGTTTTGTTCTATAAGTTCCTTAACAGATTTTACCTTTTTGGTGAAGACTGTCCTTAAGGCTTTTCTCTGTAATTCACTCATATTAAGCTTGTGGATCAGAAAATAACATAAATTCTAAATGAATATAACAATTATCCAGGCTTAAGGGTCGCCAAATATACTTGAATGGCCCTGTGGAAACTGATTTTCTACAAAAAAATAATATAAACCAGTTTTAAATTCAAGTACAATTTCATTTATTTACTTTTCTTCAACATAAACAAAAGATTCATTTTTATAACAAACAGCTGACTGATTAAATACAGATTATATTAATATTAATTTAAGTGGCTATGTTGTCCATTTTACCACACCAGGTTTTCGTCTCGTTAGGTAGGTCATGCCAAGTTACATAGATGTAATCAAAGTCTTTTGGTAAGGTTTGTAGTAGTCTGGCGCAAAGATCTCCTTCGTTGATTGGTTTGTGCAGCATTGTCAACTGGGTTTGTACTTCGTCAAATTTGGCTAGATGCCCCTGTATCCCCAGTGAAGGCTCCGAAGTGATGTTATGGAATTTATTCCTCAAGACATCAATATTTTCTGTAGATTTTACATCGTAAATCTGGCTAAGTTTTCTCCACATCTCTTGTGCCGTTGTGCATCCACTTACTCGAAGTAGGGGGTTTGTATCCAGTGACAAAATAATTCTCTTCCTTGCTTTTGCATGTGCCTTAGTCCATTTTCCTAATGTCTCTTCGTATTTTGGTGAATCTACTATTGGCTTGGAGAATTTACCGTCTATAACGTCGAAAAGCCCATCACAGTCTAGTACTACTTTCATTACAATTTTCCATGTAGGAAAATTTTCAACTCCTCTTAACTTTTCTATTTGTTTTTCCTCTGACATTTTTACAAATAAATAATTTCCCGTCTCAAATTAAACCACGTCTATCTGCTACCATGTCAGAAAACACATCACAATTAATGGAAATTATTTTATTTGTAAAATCAAACACAAAAGTTAAGTATCAAAAACATCTCAAAATTGCATCTAGTCATCAACAAACAAATAAACAGCTGTTACATAAAAATAATACTAAATTCATATTTGAACATCACAACAGATAAATAGATATCTTCAACAAAAACATAAACATAACTTTCAGCTATAAAATGTTTCATCCTTCCCATATAGCACAAGTACGGCAATTTGATGTAAAATTGATGTAAAAGATGTCAATGTCATTGATATTGTTGATGTCATATTGACTTCAAATGTGACAAAAAAAACGTCATTTTGATGTCAATGTGAAGTAAAAATGTCCCGATTTTTTATGTCAAATTGATGTCAGTAAATTGATGAACTATGACATCAATTTTACATCACATTGATGTCAAACTGACAAACTAATCTTGTCAAAATTGATTCAAAATATCCCCAATAGCAAAACAAAAGTAATAAAATGGTAATTTTTAACCGATAAACAACTATAGAAGCAGCAAAAAGTTTTTGTCGTTGGCAGGATTTGAACCGATGACCTCTAGATTTCCAAGCCGCGACCCTACCTACTTCGCCACGCTGTTCTCTGCTTTGCATACTATTTGTTACACTATTTGGCCCGTTGATACTCAAGTTTCTTTGCGTTGATCAAATCAAACACATTTCCCGTGGCCTATATATTTTTATGTCTTCCCAAATAGGTCTTAAACTAGAGTTCCCTTACATGTTTGTTTCATGTGTAAATGTTTAACAAATTGCAGTTATCTCAATTGATGTAAAACTTTTGACTGTGTGATCAAATACTTTACATAATTTTTACATCAAAATGATGTCAAGTTTTTAACGAGTTCAATTGTTTTAAACAAATAATGATGTTCTCTTGTTGTAAAAGACTTAAAGAAATGTTTTTTTCTTCATTTATTACACTAACTTTTAAATTTAAAAATGCAAAATTTTTACATCATTTTGACGTCAATACTTGATTTAATATTTTACTTTGACATCACTTTGACGACTTTGATCACTTTTTGACGTCAAATTGACAACGTGTGCTATGTGGGTTGGTTTAGAAGAGTGGTAATACTGATTTATCTATCATATGTAACGTGTACTTCGATGTATACGAGATCGCACCACCGTCAATATGCTTCACACACGCCTATGCTATGAGAAGTCTACTCACGAAGTGTACAAAGTCAATAGTGGGAGTTTTGGATCTGATTTTTTATGAACAGATATGGCAAAAAAGTTTCCTACAATTTGAAATTGTTTGAAAGTGAACCAACAGAGTGAACTACCATTACTTTTTTTGAAAGTGCATGCAAGGCAATTAGAATGATCTTATTCTAATTGCCTTGAGTGCATGGATTTTTTTTATTATTTGTTTATGAGAAGAGGATCAGCTGTAACTATTTTCAAGTACGATGAAGACAAATTGGTTTATCTTATTTTATTGAAACTGATAAGCTTCAGATTTACTTTGTTGCTGGCATACAACACAGTAACCCTGGAATAGAAATACAAAAGGACCATTTCTATCATGTCGTTTACCGCAAATGTTCAGCTAATAAAATAATTAAAATTAAGGCCTTAGGTAAAATTTTTATGTACAAACTTTCGTTATTTTATAAAAAAGCTGACCTTGACGAGGCCTGAGTGCAGGTAGAGGTTGTGAGGCATGATGGTGGAACCGATGATCCCGATAGCTTGAAGAAGCACAGAGCTGTCACAATCCTGGCACCATGGCACCAACATTCCCTGTGCCATCTCCACACCGCTGGGTTGGGCCACCACAAACTGTTAGCACAAATGAATGTCAGCACACTATAAATTTAGGTTTTGTTCCTCTTAAAAACTGTAAAAAAAGCTAAAATTGCAAGAATTACAATAGATTGTGCATCTGGTGCATCGCTTTCTTCACCAAAATCATTTTTCATATCATAGTCATTTTCAAAGCCAAATATAAAATCCCTTTCAGATGCACTTCTTATTTAGCATTTTTATAACATCTTCAGCAAAATTTGGGTCATTAGGAATAATCATTTTGAAATAAAACACACAGTACATCATTATAAAAACGTAAACAAACAAAACACTCACTGTAAGGTCCCAGCCCAGCGCCAATGACAGTTTAGCGCTACACAGTGTTTCCAGATTGGCCAGGGCCAACTATCGTACATGCAGCCCAAAATTATCATATTTCAGGCACAACTATCGCCGTAAGATGCCTTAAAACTGGGTAAAAATTGGTTTGTAAGTGCAGAAAGTAGATTACTGACTTTTTTTAAAAAGCAGGCTAAGGTTTTATGGAGCCATGCAACCTCGAAGTACACTGGTTGCTTCCATAACTTTCTTTCTGAAATTAGTATTTATTTTATGATTTTCATTTTCTTAAATAATTATAAACATGGTAATACAAAACTTAACTTGAGACACAAACACAATCTGATGTGTATTTTGAAAGCGGGTAAGATGAATGTGACTGAAGGAGAAACATCATCTATATATTAATAGGCAAGCATGTTTCTTTTCCTCCTTTTTTCTCAGCTTGTGTGCATCGTTGGGTAAGTCCGTGCATACCGTAAGCAAGGTATTGTGCTGTAGATGAGCAGAATCACATTATAATTCACATCGATCCCCAAAGCTATGCTCTACAGGCTTTCAAAGTTTCAATATTAAACTTATGGGAGAAGGATCACTAATTAAATCATTAGTACCAGGGGGACCGAGCTTAAGCTCGGTAAAATTATTACTTTCGTTTCTCACACAAAGCTCGTTCGCTCCGCTCACTCGCCAGGCGGAAGGTTTGCTGCACATTGGTATGATTTTCCTAAAACCACAGGTTAAAGATGTAACACATTGGTTTATTTTATCTACAGTTATCAGCTGATTTTTGTTCAGTTAAAAAATTTCCATAAGGATAACATGGGATCTTTGAAGGGCTCTAGCGCGAAAACCGGATTTTTCCCAGCTATGGGACCAGCTCCAATCGATTTCTGGTGGCCAAAACCCCCATATTCCAAAATTTGAAGGAAATCGTTGGAGCCGTTTTTGAGATAATTGTGCAAGCAAGCAAACAAGCAAACATTGCTCGTATAAGAGTATAGGATACCCCGTTCAAAATAAATGTGCGGTCGAAACGCAGATTTCAATTCCCCCATTTTTCCCGTTCCTCCCGATGCTAAGAATCCAACCAATCAGAATCACTGAGAATTACCACAGCTGTTTAATATATATCATGTCAAATTATGCCAATGTTTTGATTTTTTCATAAACAAACATTCTAATTTTGACATTTGAGATGTAACAAGAAGCGCTTCCAACGGCAAGTAGGGGAAGTAACACGCTCATCAGCGCTATTTTCTACTCTAAATGTTATGGGCCAAATTAAAATAACATCTGATTGTAAGGAAAATCGGGGAATTCAGGAAAGTATTGAGGGAATTTTCCTTGTGGTGGGAAATGAAATTCTGTCTTTCGACCGCACATTTATTTTGAACGGGGTATAGACAGCTGCTGTAATGACAAATGCTAGCAAATCAGGAAGAACAGATGTTTTAGTTATAAAACTAACTGGCTCAAGATCAACTGATTTTCGGTCGAATCTCAACCAGTGGGCGATCTCTAGCAAGTATAAATAAGTTAATTAAAAATCCTCCAGTTAAAGTTACTTTACGCCACCCAATGCACCCAGCATGTTCAACTTACCATTCGCTATTAGCGTTTTTTTTTTTTTACCCGCTTGATAATACACACTACCGAATGTTGGCTACGGTTGTTAGAGCGTTAATTGTTGTAAATGTCAAATAACGCCGTAATTTTAATCAGCAAAAATTTCGTAATAAATTTCTTGTGAGCAGCAAAACTCTCTTATTTATGAACCGATTTTGATGATTGAGGTGTCAAATTAAAGGGAATTCTCTGTAGACGTCATGGAATAATTTTTGTTGCCCTCAGTTCAATGTGCTTCGCCCCATTGGACTTTAAAGTCTCCATGTATTTTAAATATAAGACATAACAAGTTTACCTATAACTATGATTTATTTCATGAAAACAAACAGGTGTCTCCATAAAAACAACCTGTCTCTCTTCTGTAATTTTAATTTCTTTAGTTAGTTTTTCTGTTTACTTATCAGTTAACTTTCAAATTCAAATACAACGATGACTGACGAAATGGGTTTTCATTAAGAGTATAGGGAGTGACATCTAGTTTATTTAATTATGTGATTGTTTTTTATAATGTACAAGTTTCACACCATCTGCCTAGCTCTCAGACTTGAGCTGTATTCGTCGAGTATCGACTGGCAACGACTCGTTTTTAATTATTTTTTAAAATTAGTTATCCATTTTATATTTTTCCAGTGACGGAAAGTGTTTTTCAATGCTTAAGAACAAAATTAAAATAGCATCTGTTTGTGAAGAAAATTGGGGAATTCAGGAAGGTATATTTGGGGAATTTTCCTTGTGGTGGGAAATAACATTCTGTCTTTCGACTGCACATTTATTTTGCATGTGGTAAAGTGTTGTCAATAGATATTATTTCGGTTGCCAAGCAATTTAAATAGAAATAAAATTTGAATTACAAAAATTCATTTCGCATGGAAGCAAGATGACAGCATAAAAGCTTTTGTAAGTTAATTTAATTGTTTACATAATTTAATTTACATTATTTGAAATAATTTTAATGTACTTTGTCAACCAATATTTCTTTAGAAAATATTCATGAATACATGAGAGTTTTTATTGAGCGCAAATATAATGTAGGGTGAATTGATGAATATATTGCAAACCATACATTTTTATATGAAAAAATAATTTACTGCAACCAAACAATTAAGTTCTTTCGTATACGATAAATGCCTTTTCATTTGGATAAAGTTATTGTTGAAAAATGAAATGTTTAAATACCCATCATCAAAATGTTTCAAGAAAATTTACAAACCAGAGAAAACAAACCCGAATATTAAAACCTAAATGAGATCCTTTACTGCAAAGGAATTCATAGAACTCTCATATTAAACTGAAGTCAGTTTGGGAAACATATGTTTATGTTTGAAGTTGATGATGGGGGCGAAACAATTTTATCCTTAATTCATCTTCTGTGTTGTATGACTTTGAAATATTTCCCTGAATCCCCAGTTTTTTTTCTGTTTGGATCACTTTCTTGCCTTATCAATCAGTTCTAATTCCTTGAGGTCGTTGTTTTGCAATCCCATTTACCAACTTTTCTCCTATTAGGTCACAGGTTATCTTATAAGTACTAATATTTACGACCATTTTGTGAATATTTCTTAAGGTGAATTGATATAAAATTACGTTAATATATTCTGACTCCGAACTTCTCTTACATCAAGATAGCATTGAGCTGCGAGGGAAATAAAAAATTAATATCTACATCGAATAGGTTGTTTGATATTTATCCGTCTGACTATACCAAATTATATTATACTGTTTAATTCATAAATGCCTCACATAACTGTGATTTTTTTAAATTCTAGCTTTATTTATTTTAAGTAATGAAATATTCCAAAAACTAATATTTGAATGTACGTAAACCATGGTTTCAAATAAATATGCTTACTTACTTTAACTGCATTTTTAAAATAAGCAAATTTAATACCTAATAAGTAATTTTTAAAGACCTAGTTTAATTATGTATGTTAAATGTTT
>JAQYXR010000644.1:0-67735 GCA_030545055.2 Neoaliturus tenellus
GATTGTTGTGTTATTATTGAAAATGAAGTTTACTGAATCGAAAGCGTATATTTACATTTAGGTGATGTCCGCTATGATTTCTATAGTAACTTTAAATTAAGGTCGCTTAATTCTCGGTTGTATTTAAATTATGTCTTTTAACCACACCTGTTCCTGATGAAGTTTTCGTGACAGTTTTGCTGAGCAGTGATCTTAAGCGTTGTATAAACTACGTTAGTGTAAATTTCAGTTTACAGTATATTGTAATATAGCTGTAACTGTAATATAGCATTTGTTTTAAGGATGGTGAAATAAATTTAATGCACGTACTCTAAAGTAATACGAAAATGTTGATTGAAATGTGAGGTTCTCGTTTCGTTTTATTTAAATTCATTTGTTCATATTGGCTATTGCTATTACTCTTGTCTTTTGAGAGACGATTGAGCGTAGTGCTGGAATACTTTGTTACAATATTATATTATTAATTTTATCATTACTATGGTGAGCTCTACGAAGCTTGTGCGAATACTTTAAACATATTATTCTAGTACTGCATATTTTTTGCCGCAGTAACGCCCGCAAAGTAAATGATTAATTGCTAAAAATATTGTAGGTCTTACTACATTTTCTAGACTTTAGTCTTCTCATGCTGGAAAATTTCTTGTAGGTTTTCGCACAAAAAAAACCCTAATACAGTAATTATTCTTAATTTTCTACTATTTGTATGCTGTCTCTCTATATGAATCCCCAGATTGAATATAGCGCTTCAGTTGATAGTTCTGGTGCAGTTTTACTTTGAAGGTTGAACGTGTCCCAACACGTTTGACATCCGGTCTTTGACCTATTTGCTGCCGTCCAATCAGGCTTAGATTTTAGTTTAGGAAACGATTGAACATATCAAGTTATAGAACGATTGAACTTTCCATTCTTACCTTGGCTAATGTTTACCTACTTCCGACGTTTTTTTTAAACCATCTACATATCTGATGACCCATCGGGCTGAGAAATATTATAATAACCAATTGAATTAAACTCAATAGTAATTTTTCTCGCTGCCACTTTGTCCGTCAAACTTCCTCAATGCAGTGCTCTCACCTAAAGTCTCGATTAACCCTATTATTGTTGTAATTTAAAACTATTCTATACTTATCAATTATTGTAACTCTTTCAGTATATTTTAATTTAACCGATAATCCTTTTTTGGCTATTATTTCACAATTGGTTTTTTTTTACTACCATTGGTTGAAAATGCATAATGAACGCCGATTTTATGGTTCTTAAGTTGCAACTTTCTTCATTTTAAGACTATATAAAGACTTAAAGACTTCATGATTATAGTACCTAATACCCTGTGATCTATTACATACTACTAGGGCTCTATTTTTATTAATTTTCTGAACTAATATATATATATATAACATTTAAAATTGTTAAACTAATAATTTCTGATTTTGAATGATAAAATTGTTATCGTTTCTCTATATGGTACATATATGATTCCTGCGTTTCTTGGCCACCCCGTGGCGGAACTGAAGCATCTTAGCCTATACCATTTTTTTTTATAATTTCATATATCTTGATTTTGTCCCGTTTTTCTTCTATTACATACAACGATCCTCTATATAAACTTATAATTTTATTCCACTTTTATCTTTTCAGAATACAGCTATTATTACCTCAATCATGTGCAATCATAATCGTATCTCCAAATTTTTACACAACTTTTGAGCATAACTATTTACATAGTTCATTAATATTTCACAACTCCATCATATTTTTTAATGAACTAAGGGAAGCTAGGGAGAGGGATTAAACCATGAGCCGTGGGCAAATTTAAAAGCTTATTACTGTATTATTTATTGTGAGTAGTGTGTATTGGCGGCTTCTGTTACTGTCGTTGGAGTTGAGCCCTCAACTAGCCTGTTCATTGTATGAGGTTTTGACAGTAATTTACGGAATTGGGGCTACCAATTATTGGGTTGGACCCTCCATCAAGCATAACACCTAGAATATTTACATAATATATACAGCCCCATGTGTAACTGACTGACTGACTTACTCACTCACTGATGATCTTAAATTGACCCGTTCTTCGGTTGGAACTAACCTGTTTAACAATTTGACTTCTTATTAATTTACGAATTTAGGGCAACCCCCAAGGGGCATGGGGCGAAGCCCCATCGAGCCGTAGGCGAGTCTAATAAACTATACAGCCCTATGTGTAACTGACTGACTGACTGACTCACTTATATGGGATACGAATTTCTGACGTAACTATTTAAGCTAGAGACTTGAAATTTGGCATACGTCTAGCCTGAACTGTCAATGCTAAGTGTAAAATCTTAAACTTGCAAATTTTTAGTTTTAACCTACTAAAAAAAATTCAAAATGGCGGATTTCCGAAATTGTAATTTTACTTTTTTGGCCCTAGCGGCCAAACGCTTCGTCCTATCTAAAATCTGAGAACAATACTACGATAGGGAATTTAATTTTATACAATTTCGGTCCTTTGACTTTTTATCGTATCTCGCACCGTTAAGCCTCCAGAGCGTTTTTAATGAAATGCCGTTTTCGGTTTTCGGGCTCTAGTGACTAAACCGATGGCCGTAAAAATTTTTTTAAGGTTCATTTCGATAGATCTTTTTAATATCTACAATTTCTTCCCTTGTATATTTTGCCGTATCTCTACTCGTTTACTCACAAAATTCATTTTTCACTTTTTCTGGATTTTGTTAACGTAAGTAGTGGGAAAATACCGGTTCTGGTCCACTAGAGAAATCGTAATTTTAGTTTTTCAGCTCTAGTGGCCTAACGGTTAGTCTTATCTGAAATATGAGAGCATATAACGATAGGGAATCGGATGATCTACAATTTTGGTCCTTTGACTTTTTGTCGTACATCGCACCGTTAACCCTCCAAACTGATTTTTGTGAAATTTATATTAAGATTTAGGGCCCTAGCGACTAAATTTTTTGTCCTACAAAAATGTTTAAATGACAACTTTTATAGGTCTTTTTAATATCTACAATTTTGATTATAACATACTTTGCCGTATCTCTTTCCAATTACTCTCAAAATATTTTTTCACTTTTTCCCAGTTTTGTGATAAATAAGCAGTGGCTTTTGGCCAACTAGAGAAATCGTAATTTTAGTATATTTCAACTCTAGCGGCTAAACGGTTAGGCCTTTCATAGATTTGGGACTACTACGGTACTGAATTGGATGAACTACGATTTTGGTCCTGTGACTTTGTCGTACATCGCACCAATTGCGTAAATCCTCAGACTAATTTTTGTGCAATAGCGTTTTCAGTTTTTCCACTCTACTGACAAAACGATTGATCCTATCGAAAAATGTTGCTGAATATGACTGAAATATTTTATTAATGGCTTACAGTTTTCAGAACATTTTGCCGTATCTCTACACATTAGCTCTCAAAACAGATTTATTGCAGGACCAGAATAGTTACCGAAAACTTGAAATTGGGGACCTTACCTTCTTTTAAGAGACAATTAAAAATATGAATTCAGCTATTGTCGGGGCTGGTGTTACTAATTTACATACTTTTAGTAAATTCCTCCTCGGATTTTAGGGAATCTTTTTAAAACTTTGGAGTCTTTTGTGATTTCTATCTCGTTTATCAGATTTTATATTATTTCATTTTAATGTTATTTTATTGTTTTCACTGATTTATTGCAACAATTTTTGACGAATTTAAAAGCTTTAATTATTATTGATTGTGAGAAGTGTGCATTAGCCTTTTGTTACTGTCTTGTTTGTGCACTTCTTTGGTAAAGCTAACCTGTTTAACACTCGACTTTTTTATTTACAAACTAATTCAGCGAACATATTGGAGTTAATAACCCTCAACAAGCCCGTTCACTGCATCAAATTTTTACAGAAATTACGGAATTGGGGGAACAAATTAGGGAGTGGACCCTCCATTCAGCATAACACCCAGAATAAATAATTGTTATATCACACTCAAAATATTTAAACAAATTTTAACTACGAAGAGGTATTAAAACCGATTCATAGGAGATTTTCAAAGCTTTTTTAACTATCGATTGTGAATTGTGTGTATTAAACGGTTTTGTTACTGTCTTGGCTGTTCAGTTCTTCCGTGGAACCAACCAATTTCATACTTGACTTTTTATTAATTTACGAATTTAGGGACACCCCTAAGGGGGCATGGGGGCGGAGCCCCCATCGAGCCGTAGGCGAGTCTAATAAACTATACAGCCCTATGTGTAACTGACTGACTGACTTATATGGGATACGAATTTCTGACGTAACTATTTAAGCTAGAGACTTGAAATTTTGCATACGTCTAGCTTGAACGGTCAATGCTAAGTGTAAAATCTTAAACTTGCAAATTTTTAGTTTTAACCTACAAAAAAAATTCAAAATGGCGGATTTTCAAAATTGTAATTTTACTTTTTTGGCTCTAGCGGCCAAACGCTTTGTCCTATCTAAAATCTGAGAACAATACTACGATAGGGAATTTAATTTTCTACAATTTCGATCCTGTGACTTTTTATCGTATCTCGCACCGTTAAGCCTCCAGAGCGTTTTTAATGAAATGCCGTTTTCGTTTTTCGGGCTCTAGTGCCTAAACCGATGGTTGTAAAAATTTTTTTAAGGTTCATTTCGATAGATCTTTATAATATCTACAATTTCTTTTCCCGTATATTTTGCCGTATCTCTACTCGTTTACTCACAAAATTCATTTTTCACTTTTAGCAAATTTCCCATAGGGAATAAGCTATTACCGTAGGTCTCATGGTAAGACCTAAGCCCGGGACCATGTTACTTTTTCGTTTTCAGGTGCCCAGAGACCAAAAATAATAGTCATTAAAATTTTTATATATATATATATGTATATATATATATATATGTATATATGTATATATGTATATATATATATATATATATATATGTATGTGTCCCTAGACACGATAACTCTCGTAAAAATGGTCCGATCGACACCAAATTTGGTAGAGATGTGTAATCCTACGTTTATTCGGATGAGTTCGAAAACCAGACATATCGAAATACCGGAAGGGGTAGTTTTGGGGGGTTTTGTACCCCAAAAATGGGTTTTTTGCATTTTTCATATGTAAATTTTAAAAATTTTAATTTTTTATTTTGACCATTGGATTTAGCTCAAAAAAACACACAATTTAGTATTTTTAAGCTTTGCTCTATCTCCATTGGTTACCGAGATATTACAAAGTCTAAAGACAGTACATTGTCTTTTGGGGCTCCAATGTTAATCTTATGGAGAATAAGGATGTGTTAATATTTTACTTATTAACCAATATTTTTGGATGAAACTTAGTATTTAGCTTCATTTGGTTGAGATTCATCCATTAAAGGTAAAAAATCTTGGTTTTTGTACTTATCATGGCAGCAAACCTGCATACTCATTTCCCATGTTAATCATATGGAGAATAGGCAAACTCTTTTATTTATGGACAGATATTGATGAAACTTACTATATGGTTTTATATTGTCAAAATAAATTTTTTCTATGCTAAAAACCTACTTTTAGTGTCCCCCATGGCAGCATACCTGCATACTCTTTCCCTATATTTATCTTAAGGAGAATAGACATTTATTTCCCTATTTATGAATACGTGATGAAATTTTGTTTAGCTGGTTAAAATTAATATTACTAATTTGGAAATTCGCTGAGTACGCAGGTCTGCTGCGACGGGGGGTATTTCCGGATTTTGTGAACGTAAGTAGTGGGAAAACACCGGTTCTGGTCCACTAGATAAATCGTAATTTTAGTATTTCAGCTCTAGTGACCTAACGGTTAGTCTTATCTGAAATATGAGAGCATATTACGATAGGAAATTGGATGATCTACAATTTTGGTCCTTTTACTTTTTGTCGTACATCGCACCGTTAACCCTCCAAACTGATTTTTGTGAAATTTATATTTAGATTTAGGGCCCTAGCGACTAAATGGTTTGTCCTACGAAAATGTTTAAATGACAACTTTTATAGGTCTTTTTAATATCTACAATTTTGATTCTAACATACTTTGCCGTAGCCTATCTCTTTCCGTTCACTCTCAAAAAACATTTTTCACTTTTTCCCAGTTTTGTGATAAATAAGTAGTGGATTTTGGACAACTATAAAGAAATCATAATTTTAGTATATTTTAGCTCTAGAGGCTAAATGGTTAGGCCTTTCATAGATTTGAGACTACCACGGTACTGAATTGGATGAACTACGATTTTTTTCCTGTGACTTTTTGTCGTACATCGCACCAATTGCGTATATATCCAGTCTAATTTTTTGCAATCGCGTTTTCAGTTTTTCCACTCTACTGACAAAACGATTGGTCCTATCGAAAAATGTTGCTGAATATGACTGGCTTACAGTTTTCAGAACATTTTGCCGTATCTCTACACATTAGCTCTCAAAACAGATTTATTACAGGACCAGAATAGTTACCGAAAACTTGAAATTGGGGACCTTACCTTCTTTTAAGAGACAATTAAAAATATGAATTCAGCTATTGTCGGGGCTGGTGTTACTAATTTACATACTTTTAGTAAGTTCCTCTTCGGAATTTAGGGAATCATTTTAAAACTTTCTAGTCTTTTGTGATTTCTATCTCGTTTATCAGATTTTATATTATTTCATTTTAATGTTATGTTATTGTTTTCACTGATTTATTGCAACAATTTTTGATGAATTTAAAAGCTTTAATTATTATTGATTGTGAGAAGTGTGCATTAGCCTTTTGTTACTGTTTTGGTTGTGCACTTCATTGGTAAAGCTAACCTGTTTAACACTCGACTTTTTTATTTACAAACTAATTCAGCGAACACATTGGAGTTAATAACCCTCAACAAGCCCGTTCACTGCATCAAGTTTTTTCAGAAATTACGGAATTGGGGCAACAAATTAGGGAGTGGACCCTCCATTCAGCATAACACAAAGAATAAATAATTATTGTATCACACTCGAAATATTTTAACAAATTTTAACTACGAAGAGTTATTAAAACCGATTCATAGGAGATTTTAAAAGCTTTTCTAGCTATCGATTGTGAATTGTGTGTATTAAACGGTTTTGTTACTGTCTTGGCTGTTCAGTTCTTCCGCAAAACTAACCAATTTCATACTTGACATTTTTTATTAATTTACGAATTTAGGGATACCCCTAAGGGGGCATGGGGGCGGAGCCCCCATCGAGCCGTAGGCGAGTCCTATAAATATACAGCCCCATGTGGAACTCACTCACTCACTCACTCACTGACTCATCCATACAAATTCTAGACAACTTGCGGGTGAGCTAGAAACTTGATTTTTGGCATGCGGGTGGCTCGAGGTCTGATACCCCCAGGAAAAGCTTGAAAACCGACAATTTTTCATTTCAACCCCCCCAAAATAATAACGAAGGGTGGAAACCGTTAACTCCGAAATGTAAGGTTTTACAATATTCACTGTAACTTTTGAACGAGAGGTCCTAACTCAAATCTGAGGGAAAATCGTTAGTTGGGAATCAAACGCTCTACAAGATTGGTCCTGTGAAATTTTGCCGTATCTCACCCCCTTCACCCTTAAAAAGGGGCTTACTTTCAAAATTACTAAAACTTTTTGAAAAAATTTCGCTATTTTGATATCTTTATTTGCTATTATGTAACATATATGCATGAATTTATGTTTATATTATGACCTCAACATGTTCTTTCTATAGTAGTAGCTATTTACCTATTTCAATCGAAGATTAGTCCAAAAAAAATGGTAAAATCACAAAATTATTTACATTTTTTCATGTAATGTGTTAGTAATTCACTTTAACCTGGTAAATATATTGCTATTTCGATGTATAATTTGCCATTACTATATACTATTATAGACGCTCTACAAGTTTGGTCATACAACATTTTGGCGTATGACGCCCCCTTCACTCTTAAAAAGGCGCGTACTTTCAATATTTCTAAAAATTTTTGAAAAAATTAAGCTATTTTGATATTTTTTATCTATTACTATGTAACATATATGCATGAATTTCTATTTATATTGTGACCTCAACAGGTTTTTTCTATAGTAGTAGATATTTCCCAATTTCAATTTAAGTTTAGTGCAAAAACTTTGTAAAAACCCAACGTGGTTAACATTTTTTCACGTAATGTGTTAGTAATTCACTTTAACCTGGTATTGCTATTTCGATATATAATTTGCCATTAATATATACTTTTATAGACGCTCTACAAGTTTGGTCATACGACATTTTGGCGTATCTCACCCGCTTCACCCTTAAAAGGGGGCGTACTTTCAAAATTAAGAAATCTTTACCAAAAATTGCGCTATTTTGTTATTTTTATTTATTATTATGTAACATATATGCATGAATTTATATTTTTATTATGAACTCAACAGGTCCTTTCTATAGTAGTAGCTTTTTGCCAATGTCAGTTGAAGTTTATCCCAAAAAAGTTGTAAAAACACAAAATTCTTAACAGTTTTTCATGTAAAATGTTGTAATTCACTTTAACCTGGTAAATGTACTGAAATATTGATATATGTTTTGCCATTAATATATTCTATCATAGATGCTCTACAAGTTTGGTCATTCCATATTTTGGCGTATCTCACCCCCTTTCCCCTAAAAAAGGCACGTACTTTCACAATTTCTAATTTTTTTCATAAAAATGTGTTTATCTAAAATTTTGTATTTACCATTATGAAACACAGATGCCTGAAACTTGGTACATATTATAGACCCAACTAGTTTTACTATGATAGCAGCAGTTCGTCAATTTAAATCATAGTTAAGTCCCCCGAAAAATGAAAAATCACGTAATTATTTACATTTTTTCATTTTAAGTGTTTGTAAATTACTGTATTCTGCCAAATATACAGGAAAATTAATGTATGTTTCGCTAGTATTATATTCTACTTTAGACGCTCTACAAGTTCGGTTCTTTGCGATTTTTCGGTATATCCCCCCTTCACTCTCAACAAGAGGCGTACTTTCACGATATCAAAATTCTTTCACACCAATTGCTCTATTTCAATATTTTTCATTTAGACCTACTATTATGGTACATACATGCCACAAATTTACCATACATTACGACCATATCTAGGTCTATTATAGAAGCAGTTATTGGCCAATTTCAGTCTAAGATTGTAAAAAAAAATTAGAAAATACGAAGTTATTAACATTTTTTCATTTATAGTTTTTTTGTGATTTTGTTTGACCCAGTTAAAGTACTGCCAAACTGATATATGTATTGCCATTATTATATTATTTTTAGATGCTCTACAAGCCCGGAGCTTTGAGATTTTGTAGCTTCTCACCCCCTTAACCTTAAAAAGGGGGAGTACTCTAAAAATTTCAATTTCAATTTTTACCTTTGGATTAATTGCATCTTATTATGAAATGACGGTTTTCTACTTTAAGTTTGAACAATCAAACTTTTAGTAATAGGGAATAAACTTGGTATTTTATCAAACGTATCTTGAAATGAACTACATTTTTGGACTTAACATTTTGATGAATCTGAAGCCAATTCTCAAGATCGATCTTAACGATTTAAATTGTGATTGGTAACCCTTGAGTCTTTATAAATTATGAACGAATTAGGAGATTTTATAAAATATTTTGAGCCCCCAAACACAGATGATTCTTCTTCAGTTTCAACTTCCAAACTGATGGTAACATGTAAGAAGCGGGTCTTTTAAGAGACATATTTTGACACCAGCAAAAAATTTAAGCATGAAACATATTGGCGAATCTCTAGCTGTTAGACTACCTTAGCGTGCTTAGCTTTGCTATGTGTTTGATATTAAGTTTAAAACTTTAATTAATTAGAGAAAACTATAAAGGGGGCATGGGGCGGAGCCCCCATCGAGCCGTAGGCGAGTATGAATTTAATACGACCATCCGTTAAGGAAATAAAAATTATTATGTGAAAAAAACAAAATGGCGGCTGTGTGAGTAACTATAGACTTCCAAACAATTTAAAAATGATATTTAGATTTGTGTCTAACCCAGAAACAATGCCCTAAAATATTGGTAGAGAGTTCTGAAACACCCTGTATATATACAGGGTGTCTCTGAACTCCTTACCGACCTTTTAAGGTATTATTCCTGGACCAAAGACAAGTCAAAATATCATATTTAAATTGTCCGGAAGTCTTTAGTTACTCACACAGCCGCCATTTTGTTTTTTCACATAATAATTTTTATTTCCGTAACGGATGGTTGTATTCAGTTCATATTTGGTATGAATCTTTATCATACCAATGTACATTTTCAAGAAAAAAATTAATTTTTTCCACTGTATATTTTCAAAATGGCGGCCATTTTAAATTTTCAAACTGAAATATCTCAAAATCGGTAAATTTTATAAAAATTTTACAAGACACAAAAAAGTTGACAAATTAAATTATCTAACCAATGGTACCAAGTTTGTAAGGATATGACAACAAATAACGGAGTTGTTGGAATATTATCCAAGAAAAACATTGATTTTTCTGTTAAAATGGCCGTTTTATAATGCAAAAATCAATGTTTTTCATGGATAAAATCGCAATAACTCCGTTATTTGTTGTCATATCCGTACAAACTTGGTACCATTGGTTAGATAATTTAATTTGTCAACTTTTTTGTGTCTTGTAAAATTTTTATAAAATTTACCGATTTTGAGATATTTCAGTTTGAAAATTTAAAGTGGCCGCCATTTTGAAAATATACAGTGGAAAAAATTAATTTTTTTCTTGAAAATGTACATTGGTATGATAAAGATTCATACCAAATATGAACTGAATACAACCATCCGTTACGGAAATAAAAATTTGTATGTGAAAAAAACAAAATGGCGGCTGTGTGAGCAGGGCCGGATTTACGTTTTCTTCGCCCATGGGCATATAATAATCTGCCGCCCCTTCACCCCCCCCCCACGGCTCCCTTTGTACCCTCCAAGGAGCCACATTGTGGCGACATTGCTTTTTTAAAGAAGGAATCTAACTTTAAAGTTTGGACAAGCACCTCATTTTCCTTCTTCTTCTTCACTTCAGCTAATTTCCGGTATTCCGCGCCACTAAGTCTTTTTCGCTCATCCATTAGGCCTATGTTTTAAAAATATAACGAAAATTTCTGCATATATAAAATTCAAATAAAATCTCACACGAAACACAGCATTAAAGAGTTATGAGCAAAGCAACAACACACAGCCGCACACGCACTACTGCATAACAAGCAAGCCGCAAGCGTACTCGTACAGGCTGTCAGTTCTAAGTGACATTAACAACGCCACACAACACTGACGAATGACGTTTGTACACTGGCCGCCTAAGCGGAAGTGAAATGGCGACTTGGCAGGATGGGCTGATGCACGGCCATCTCAGTACTCTACTATGTACTAGAGATGGCCGTGGCTGATGACCGGTGGGGCATACGGGAGGTATTCGGAGCAAACTATGACGTCATTGAATTAGTTCCTTGGTTATCGCTACGAACAGTCTAGCGCTCAATACGCTTGATTTCAGAGTTGTCTGCAACAACTGAATATTGTTTACACTAGGCCTAACCTCTATAGGATTATATGATGATGAATGGTAATGGATAAATTCTATCAAGGTCCTCTTTTTAAGGAGAATTTGAAAACTCCTTTACAAAATAAAAAATTAAATTAATTAAAATAAAAATTGTTTATTTTTGTTATAGGTATTTTTTGTTTTGTTTTTATCAGGCCTAGCTTACATAGGCCTAAACTTGGGCCTGCTTTAGTTTGAATAGAAAAGATTCAAAGCGTTCAACGTTTTAGGCCTAGCTAGGCTATATTTTTGGTTAGTATGAAACATAATTTTATGCAACTAAGTTTAACTGTCTTAACAGTCAGCCTATTCCTTAATTCCCCACAAACGAATCCTAGTCGGATTCGGTAAGATGTATTTTTACAGTACCGTATGTAAAGTTTAAATTTGGTAAAGTTTTTTGGAACCAAAACTTAGGTGCAAGGTTTGGATTGCAGAATCCTACACCAATCTATCACAAACCCAATTAATTTAACTTAACACAACATTTAAAGAGTGCCAATCCAAAAATTGTTAAGGATTATGTACTACTATAAGGATACTGTATCTATTTCTAATCATACACATCTATACCGGTATATTTATTAGTAAATAAAATGCTTTTAAGATTTTTAGGCTTAGGTTTTACTTATTTATTCATTTTTATCAAGATCTTACTACACTAACAACGATTCCTCAATACTCAAAAACAAAGAAAGTAAGAGCGCTAGGGAGACTAGCCGAGTAGCGGCAAAATATAGAAACTTTAATGTTATGACGTCAGCATCATAGCCGTCACACAATGAAGCGACGCCATTAAGCTGCTCCGAAAGTCTCCCGTATGTCCCACCGGGCTGATGACGGCGAGGAATACGAATGCGGCTCCCCACCACGGCCACCACTAGCACATCGTCTGCCGCGCGCAATAGACGCTCGTCCACGCATCCGCGGCTTCCGCGCAGGCAGACTGCAGTGAGTCTGCCCTTTGCCGTTTTACCACAATACGGCTATGTGGCCTGCGACCATGACGATGACAACGTGCCGTGCATACAGATATAAATTTTAATTTCTCCAAAATTTTGCCGCCCTTGAAATTTGCCGCCCTGGGCATGTGCCCATGTTGCCCATGCGGTAAATCCGGCCATGTGTGTGAGTAACTAAAGACTTCCGGACAATTTAAATATGATATTTTGACTTGTCTTTGGTCAAGGAATAATACCTTAAAAGGTCGGTAAGGAGTTCAGAGACACCCTTTATATGTGTCCCTAGACACGATAACTCTCGTAAAAATGGTCCGATCGACACCAAATTTGGTAGAGATGTGTAATCCTACGTTTATTCGGATGAGTTCGTAAACCAGACATATCGACCTACCGGAAAAGGTAGTTTTGGGGGGTTTTGTACCCCAAAAATGGGTTTTTTGCATTTTTCATATGTAATTTTTTTAAATTTTAAATTTTTATTTTCACCATTGGATTTAGTTAAAAAAAACACAATTTAGTGTTTTGAAGCTTTGCTCTATCTCCATTGGTTACCGAGATATTAAAAAGTCTAAAGACAGTACATTGCATTTTTGGGCTCCAATGTTAATCTTATGGAGAATAACGAAAATTAATATTCCACTTATTAACCAATATTTTTGGATGAAACTTGGTATTTAGCTTCATTTGGTTAAGATTCACCCATTTATGGTAAAAAATCTTGGTTTTTGTTTTTATCATGGCAGCAAACCTTCATAGTCTTTTCCCATGTTATTCATATGGAAAATAGGCAAAACTCGTTTATTTATGGACAGATGTAGATGAAACTTAGTGTATGGCATAATATGGTCAAAATAAATTTTTTCTGCTAAAAACCTACTTTTAGTGTTCTCCATGGCAGCATACCTGTATACTCTTTCCCTATAAGGATAATAGACTTTTATTTCCCTATTTATGACCACGTTATAAAATTTTGTTTACAGGTTTAGCTGGTCAAAATAATTATTACTAATTTGGAAATTTGCTGAGTACGCAGGTCTGCTGTGACGGGGGGTATTTATTTTGTGGCCATATTTATTGTAATATTGTATTAGTTATACTTGAAGTTACATATTTATGCTTAAGGTATTTTGTTGTATAAATAATTCATAGTTACCATGGATACATTTTTTATAATAAAAAAGAAAGACTTGGAATTTAAAAAAAAAATGCTAAGTCAGTGACTTAGCACTTTTTGGAAAAAAAAGTTTACTATTGAATTCAAACTGTCATCAGTGGTGTAGTGGGGCGGGAACGCGTGGGAACGGCGTTCCCACACTGGTTTTCGAAAACCTGGGAAATCCGGGAAGTCATATCTTTCTTTGCAAAGACTTTGACAAATAGCCTACATCAAGCGTTCCCACACTGTAAAATGTGCCACTACACCACTGACTGTCATGTAAAAGTTGGTTTGGAAGTAAAATAAAACACGTACACCTCGTATAAAAACATTAAATTGTTATTTAATGTAAAATAATCATATTTTTACAAAAAATATGAAAAGGGATAAGGTACTGATTATTGAGATAGCCTGTAAGAAAGGTTCTTCTTTGTGATACACCCAGACATTATTTCGTCAGCCTTAACCACAATCTATCATTGAACTGTCAAACTCATCTATTTTTCATCCATTTTAACACTTAAAAGTACTTAAACAAACTTAAATTCATGAACCCACGTTAACACAACAAAGCTGAGAGCGAGAGCACTGAACTGATTGAACGAGTGAACTTTGAATAGTGATGGCCACCGCGGACATGGTCTGCGCATGCACAGGCTGCTGACTTGGAGCGCTTTGGAAATAATATACCTGACTTAGAGCGTTTAGGAAAAAAACGTTAACTTTCTAATTTAAAAACAAATGGAACTTAACGCTTATTGGAATAAACGTTTTTTTTTTAAAGATGGAGGCCATCAAAATCTATTAAAATCAATATTTAACTAAATTTTGCCCAAAATTGACTTATCCCCTTTTGGAAAAGAGCTCTTCAATTATATATATAAGTAATAGACTGTACCAGAATAGACTTGATTTTATGCTGAGCTGTTTTGGGCTAGTCGCTCGGAAACTGAGGGGGGGAGGTTTGGTGGTTGAGAGTCCTACAATAACCTTAGCAAATATTGCAATCCGTCTCACAGATAACTTTTCTAAGGACTGATTTCCTAAACTAACCTAAATATAAATTTTAATTATTAACGGGAGGAGGGTTTACTGAGGAGAAAATATATCGGTCAGAAGGCCTTCCAATCTCTTCAGTCTCTTGCCACCGCTCAAGAAAATAGGCCTACCTTGCTATATAAGGATTTAACTTTTGTCAAACAGCTCTAACAATTGTAACTTGTTGTTATGGATGGCACCACAATGTCATCCTCAGACATACAAATTCCAGCTGAAGCAACTTCATTCAATGTTACAAACAAAAACACATGACTCAAACAGAACTAACACGAAATGGTTAGTTGTAAAAACTAACACACTATAATATAGTTATAAAAAGGCGTGTCACACACACTTTGTGCAGAACCTGTTGTCAATGTCGCAATAAGATTCCGAAACAGCTGTAACCACCAAGATACAACTGTCTAGTGATGGTTGACAAAAGGTAAATAGTTTTTTAGTTACTGTAAATTACAGCTACAGGGCTATACATGTTTTTTACTGTAATAAGACTTCAGTCACATTAGAGCTCTTCTCTTGATCCACATTATTTAAACATTTAAATTGAATAAAGTTCACTGGGGCTTAACAGGAGGGCTAAGTTATTTAGTTAGAGGCACCAGTTGGACGATAACCAGCAATGCATTGAAAATTCAGTTCTAAGGTTTTCTTAACACAGTCCTCCCCCATCCTTTTTTTTTAAAAATCAATATTAGTGCATCATACTTAAAAAACCAATCAAACAAAATTTATGAAATGTTCATAAAGTTTTAAGAAAGTTCATATAGATAAACTATTTCTGTTTGTTAATTTACCTGTGGTTTTCCTAAGTATTTTTTTGCTTCATCCTCGCAAATAGTAGTAAGTTTGGCCAGGAGCTGTTCTGACAATGTTTTTGACTTCAGTTCAATGAGCAAAGCTGATGAAGGATAGTCAATGGGGAACTGTATACAAATTACCACTTGCTTGAACTGTGTCTTTCTGCAAATTACAAATTACATGGTTATAATTTCATACAACATCATATGAAAAAAAAAAAAAAAAAAAAAAAAAAAAAAACAAATACCTAACTCTCATAATCTCAACAACCAGTTTGATAGTAAGTTATGGTTTAAAGTTGCCTAAGGCAGGTTTTAACAGTCAGAACAAATTTATTTCCATTTTCACAGAATATTTCATAGTCTAATTACTTACAATGAGTAAAAGTCCTTTTAAATAGAAATTTTGAACAATTGATCGAAAGTAACCGGAGGGATTGATCATATACCAATATTCTTTGTGTTAACCTGGGATTTTGGAGGGGAAATCATAAGACTGACACGTGATTAATGAGAAATTACATAAAAAAAATTGGCCTAATAACTACCACGCCATGCCATTGTTGTTTCAATAAGTTAGTGTGTTGGTACTTTATTGGGGACTGGATAAAAGATCAGTTTTTTTAATGTGGCATTATAACATTTTTGTGGGGAATGGTCTAAAGCTAGGTCTTTATACTATGTAACATCGACCTGTTGTTAGCATCGTTGATAGCCCAATGGCAAATAAATAACGACTGGGTCCAGAATCAAATCTTGAAAAAACTATTAACTTTCTCAGAATTGAACCGGCAACCTTTTACTGTTATTCAAATGCGAGCACTACTACCCAGCTACCCTGCCAGTTTTAAAGTTCCATTTCTTAACAGTAGGTTTTCTGTGTTGTTTAGGGGAGAGTAGGGTAATCGTGCACGGCACGTAATGGTGCGCATCACAGTTTTTTATGAATGAAATAAGTTAAAAAGCTCCAGTATGTGCTGTAGCCTAGCGGGGGACTCAACAACTAATACGCGACCTCGTGGTTTTCTCCACTGAAATTTTTTAGGTTATGAGAGGCCAAAATCTAAAAGTCGTGTGTGTCATGTATTTTTGCGCCTGAGAAAATAGTAAGGTTAGGGCAGATCTTTAGATAACTTAATACTTATTTAGTATTACAATTAATGGTAGTCTTTGCTTTATTGTTTGAACCAATTAATTTAGGGTTTCATCCCTTCTTAAGCTAGTGAGAAAATAAAATACTTTCGAATGCAACATCGGGTAATGGTGCGCGGCGGTGCGCCCCAAGTAGTTATAGGTAAGAAAAAAATTACTTCCCCTTTTTACATTCTTGTTTCCAGATGCTCATAAACTGTTCGTCCTGGAGTCATGCAGTCAGCTCAGGTGCAGACACAGCAGAAAATTAGCCTACGTGTGCTAATTTTGCATTAACCCTTGAACAATTTTGTAATTTTTAATCAAAACTTTTGTTAAGTGTATTGTAAAGCTCAAAGAAAGTATTGTTTAGCTTTAAGACATTCCATATGTTATATTGATATTGAATTTATATTAATGAAACACATTTATTCTAATTATTTCAAACCATACATCCCTGCGCACCATTACCCACCCCCATGCGCACAATTACCCGATGGGTAGGGAACGAGGTTTTTGAACTTCTATTGCATACCACACTAATTGTTTTTTAGGCCTTACTTAGAGAAATAATTCCTTACCTTATTTCAACGCGAACCATAGACTGGACACAAGAAATGAGTCTGCTGCCATGAATAAGATGTTCACAAAGCTTACGTACTTCTTCGAGTTCATTTTCAATCAATCCCATCTACTAGTTACAGACCTAAAAAAATATCCTGTTAGCCTACAATTTCAACAATTGATTATCAAAGAATTTTATTAACATATTAAAACAAGACAAATTGTTTTTTTATTTTTTTTTATTTAGTATAAATTCTAGGCCTTGGCATTGCTTGATTTCTGGCAAATGTCAATTATATCTTTGGAATTCATGACAATTGGCTACTATATTAATCCAACTTGAGAAGTTTTATGCCCCTTTAGGTGAGCTCGTTCGCTACTCTCACTCGCCGTCAGGTTTAGCTCATTCGCTGCGCTCACGAACAATCACGTTAAGCTTGTTAGCTACGCTCACTTGCCGCAAGTCTATCGTCTAATTTTTTTACTACCAATCTTCTCAATAATTTTAATGAGAATAATTAATTGTTTATAAAATTAGGCCTAATGATCCTTTAAGTAATCATATTTTTTATGGATTCACAACTCTAAATTTGGACATTATGTTTGGCAGTAAGCGGTACACGATATTGGCTGTATACCGCAGTCCGTCGGGCGACCAAGACCTGGAGCTGTTTATCGGTGATCTTGAGCGGTATTGTGAGTCTCGGCCCAGGGACCGAGCGCACTGGCTGATAGAGGATATTAATTGTTCCGTTCTTAAGGATAACAGAACCCCTCTCGCTGAACGGTATCTTCCTACTTTATGAGGTGGGCTTTGAAGCATGCGTTGACAAACCCACGAGAGTCAATGCGGATACAAAGAGCTGCATCGATCATTGTTTAAAGCATGCGAAATGCACAAATTTAATTTCTTCATCTATAATTAAATCTTTAATCACTGATCATTTTATTGTTACCGCCAATTTCTCATTGCTACAAAGTAACTTAGTCCTCATTTTCCTCGTTCTCAAAATGATTCTAAAATAGATAAATTAAGTGATTTATTGTCTTTGCAAAATTGGGATAGTATTATTAACTGCGTTGAAAGGCAGCAGACACCTTAGTAAAATATTTTAACTGAAGTAGGCCTAACTTAATTAGAATTTCTTCAAAGCCAATTACGTACTCCCATAATTATGACTCATTTTAAAACCTTGGAAAACACAAGGCCTTTCAATTTCAATGTGGTATAGGGGACCAAATTAGTAAAGAGACAAAGCGCATTCGTTTAACACAATTCTTAAAAACATTTCATAATTTTGGAGGCCTTTGGAGACATGTTGGTGAATTGGCTGGATAAAAGACAACATGTCACATCATTTTAGAGTGGTGGAAGCAGCATTGAAACAGTATTTCTAATTAACTAGTAAACCTTACACAAGAAAGAGGAAAATACCTTTAACGCCCCCAAATAGCTAAGGCACTCCAAGACATCCTCACCCAACCCTTAACTTAGGTCCAACATTGAGTTGGCATATTAACCAGTCCTAATGCATCTTTGCCTAAAGACGGAATTTACAAGTAAGTAGGCCTAAGTAAGTGACTAATTTTGGGTAGGCCTAGGCCTAACCAAAAAGTTTATTTATGAATGGGCCTAGAGGTTACTCACCAAATTAATTTGAAGAAATATTATCTGATTATAACTTATATACTCTTAAAATCTTGAATCAGAAAAAAATAGTAAACTCTTGTAAGAATAACAATAATTTTATGTTTGCTAACAAATTAACCGTAAAAGGGAATGTGCGTCCACCAAACATTGGTTATGTACGCGCAAGGTCGGTGTCGGTAGGAGGAAAAAGTTGTGAACTTCTTCCTAAGGTCTGCCGATAGGCAGTTTTTTTTGTTATCCGGATATGAATCGTTTAAATTTAAACCAACTAAAACGGAATGACGGAAGATCACAGTTAAGCAAGTTACCAAATTTACCATTACACAGCTGACTGAATAAGAGGATGAAGCAGTGTTTGATGGTGTTGCTATAGATAGGCTCAAAGGCTTGCCATAATTTTACAGGACCAAACTAATTAGCATTAATAAATTATGTGCTCTTGACATTTTAAAATTTTTCTCATTTGTTTTGGTAGTTCTTAGAAAGATAAAAAATAAACACTAAAATAAAACCTACTGATTTTTAGAGCCAAAACCGTCTTGCTACTTTCCCGAATATTGAATTTAATTATGAAAATTGCACTTTTTTTGTATTCTAAGGAAAATTGTATTTTTTTTTAAAAAAGTGAAATAATATAATTTTAAGCATTTGTTGGTTCCCCAATCTGTGATATTTAATTTGGAGGGGGAGGGTCAGGAATTCAGATTTTTGTGATTCACTAATCCGACTCGCTACGGGTACTAGGGTGTCCTCTTTTTCATCGTGGGAGAGTATGGTAACCCCTACCAAACCTGACGAACAGTATGAAACCTAACCCATCACAAGATGACTGTAAGCCAGGGCCAAGTGAGTTGCATCCCATAAGAGCAATGGTGTCACTTTCTGCGACATCCGTGGATGTCGCCACAGAGGTTTTGTCGGTTAAAAAAGTGTTAAAAATTCAACATTTTACTCTTTGCTACTGCAAGTGTTGCCAACACTGCAGGAAACAACAATCGTTCTCGTTTGAGTTGGAATTTGTTTGTCTCAATTACTAAAATAAGGAATTTCAAAGCAAACTAGGTAGAATTTATGGTTTTAGATTTACCTTGAATATGAAGCGTCAATATTAAACATTTGAATTATTATTTAATAACAAACCATTAACGTTATAACACAAGGCCTTTTAATTTCAATGCGGCATAGGGACCAAATTAGTAAAAGAGACAAAGCGTAATGAGAGTTCTTTAATAGTTTATCAAATTAAAAATTATCAATGAAGATAAAAGTAGAACCATACATTTTACCATAGTTTACTTTTACAATTCCTTATTTAGTGATAGTTGAGACAAACAATCTCCAACGCAAACGAGAATGAGTAAGAGAATGGGCAAAGAGTAAATGTAGATTTTTTTACAATTTTTTTAACCGACTAAAACTCTGTGGCGACATCCGCGGATGTCGCAGAAACTGACACCATTACTCTTATGGGATGTAGTTCACATGTGGCACTACGTCACCTTGATGTACACGTAATGCGTACCGGAAGCGATTATCTCGCTGCAGGAATAAAGACTAGGCTTGTGCGCATGCACCAAAAAATGAACGACTCTAGATCCTTCGATTCGAATCTGTTGGTCCGAACGAAAACAGAACTCTGAACTGTTGGTTGCGTGTTGTAGCCATAGATGTAAAAAATTACCTCTGGATCGGTAACTGAGATGGCGTAATAGTACTAAAAACGAGCCGGTTTCCCCAACCACTAATTTGGATCACCGCCGCTCCGTGGCGCGCCATTTCAGCTGGCATATCGTTATTATTGGTGCGTCTCTTTTGTTTACATTCTTTTGTTTCAGCTGAAATCGTTATTATTGGTGGATCGACTCCGGTTACCCTTATTTAGCGACGGGGGTAATGGCTCGATTTTGCAACATTGTGTTACCAATCCAGATGTAGTTGTTTATATTTATGGTTGTAGCACAGCCACCTTCAATACAAAGGTACTTTTGTAAAAGGTGGCTATGGTTGTAGCATTGACTATGTACACTGTGTACAAAGTCATCAATGGTTGTAGACGAGTCCCTCTCTTGGTTTCTGTATGTCTCTCAGTTCAGTTCTTCCGTTCTTCGTCGAGTAAAGAATAATTATTAACTATGGTTTATCCGTACCTTTAATGGAAAATAACAAGTTTATTTGTCCAAAGAATCTCTGTAGGGAATCCGCGCTGCATCTTGAATGGAAAATAAGACCAATAAGGTGGTAAAACCTAAATTTCATCTGGTATGTTTAGTTTATCGTTGTAAGCTTAGATTTTGTTCAATAAGGCATTATGGTAAAATGATTATTAACATTAATACTTACATTCAATTTATTATCTATATATTAATAGGCAAGCATGTTTCTTTTCCTCCTTTTTTCTCAGCTTGTGCGCGACGTAGGAGAAATCTGCGCATACCGTTAGAAAGGTATAGTCCTATAGATAAGCAGAATCACATTTTAATTCACATCGGCCCCCAGGGCTATGCCCTACAACCTTTTTAAGGGTAAATGTTAATCTTATAGAAGAGAAGGGTGATTGCTTGAATCATAAGACAGCTGGTGTAATAGCAAATCACTAAAATCAGATGTTTCAGTTATAAGATATTTTTTAAACTTTGGGCCCAGATCAACTGACATTTTGGTCGAATTTCGGCCAGGAGGCGATCTCTCTCTAGTTTCTAATTAATGTCCTCTGGTTCTGGTTGAACACAATTATAGACTGAAATTAATTAGGCTGCCAATATCCTGTTGAATTATGAGTTTCAGGGAATCCAGATATCAATTTTGAGGAATAAGTATTGTCCGGAGATGACTTGTTGGCCAGTGAGGGGGTTGCGGGGTGAGGGGGAAGCTGAAGCATGCCATTGGCCAAAACATTTTGCTTTTTGTTTTTGGTTTGTTTTATTCCACCATATGTTAAGCTATCAACAAAACCAAAAACACACAGCAGCCCTACGATGTTTTCTTTTATTTGTGCAGTCAGCTGTCTTTCTTTACATTTAATTAGGCTTGCTGGTTTGCCAACAAAGATAATTGTTTACTTTTATCAACAAAATTTTTTCATGTAGAATATAGTATTTCACAAACCCAACAAACCAAAATTTTCCGTCTCCAGCTATCGACCAATAAGCCTGTTGTCCTGCCTATCAAAATTATTAGAAAAAGTTATCCAGAGAAGACTAAATACATTTCTAGAAAACTCAAACTCAATTCCTCCCCATCAGTTTGGATTTCGGCCTAAACATTCAACTACTCATCAAATTCAACGCATTGTCGAAACAATTGTAAAAGGTTTTGAAAGAAAGGAACACTCAACTGCTATATTCCTTGACGTTTCCCAGGCATTTGACAAGGTATGGCATGAACGCCTTCTTTATAAAATTGATTGTCTGGGATTTCCACTTTATTTAAAACAAATAATTAAATCATTTTTACTTAACCGTCAGTTCTGTGTCAAAATTAATTCATCGTCATCTTCATATCGCCCAATTTCAGCAGGAGTGCCCCAAGGCTCAATATTGGGGCCTTTATTATTCAACATATTTATGAATGACATCCCAATTCCACAGAATGCGACCTTGGCCCTTTACGCTGATGATACAACCATCATCACTCAAAACAGCGACATTCTCCACGCATACCAGCGGCTTCAACATTCTGTCGATGACGTGACACAATGGTTCAATAAATGGAGCTTTTGTTTGAACCCTACAAAGTCAGAAGCGAAGATCTTCACCCTAAGACGACCATTGCTGCCACCTGAAATCATCATAAATAATTCTCCCATAAACTGGAATCCACCTGACCAAGCAGTAAAATATTTAGGAGTGTTATTGGACAAAAAATTAAACTTCAACCTTCATGTAAATTCTAAACTTAATCAAGCGTATTCTCGGCTCTCTATCCTTTTTCCACTCATCAACAGAAGATCTACACTTCAGACACAATGTGCAATATTAATTTATAAAACTATTCTCCGGCCACTAGTTTTGTATGCCTGTCAAGTATGGGGCCTTTCAATTTCATCTAAAAAACTTTCTAAAATACAAATATTTCAAAACAAAGTTCTGCGAATTGCAGTTAATTCACCATGGTTTGTTCGAAATTCACAAATTCGAGAACTTGGAATAGAACCAATAGCTACTTTCATCAGTAAGTCTACATTAAAATTCTCGCATCGCCTAAATGACGTCCCAGGTGCACAACATTTTGAAATTGGATTACCCCTCCCAAATAGAAGGCTACGCCCAAGACTTTTTCAAGATTTGTTATAGTTTTCTTACCTTCCATATTATTCATATTTTAATAATCTATTACTAATTTTCTATTATCAATCTTATAACTTTGAAAGAAGTGTTTTCCCCCTCTATGAACTTATTTTAGTTACAGGGTGTCTCTAATTCAGAGCGAACCCACAATGTTAATTTACTGTTAAAATTATGTTTTAGATGTTCTGTGTATAACACTCTTTATGTTGAACCAGAAATAAATGTTGTTAAAAAAAAAAAAAAACAATCTAAGTTTGTTTTAAATCATTAGTTAACCAAATGGCCGGTAGGTTTTGGATGTAAACTTCCCCTCGCCCCCCCAATCCCCTCAGTGGCCAACAAGTCATCTCCCGACAATAAGTTAATGTAGATAAATATGCTGTCACTAAATTACACTCCTTTACAGAAAGTTTTTAAAAAGTGAGATATGTATTTTTTGTTCAATCATATTTTAAGACAAGCGGGGTTTTCACACTTGATTTCACTATAAAGAATAATAAAATTGTTAATAAATTGTTGCTTTATTTGTTGGTTTAATATTTCAATTTATTTTATTGAGAAACATCCAACAGATAAAAATTATTAAAATAAATACCATTAACAAAACAAGCAAGCATATACCTACAATCTCAAAGATGAATTTTTTCCCAAGGATATTTATTTATTTTGGGTGTATCTACGCCAGTGGCATTTTTTAACGTTTTGACGGGGAACGGTCCAAACCCCAGTCTTATTACTATCTAACATTGACCAGTTGTTAGAAAACATCTATATAAGTTTATTAATAGGCAAACATGTTTCATTTCCTCCTTTTTTTCTCAGCTCGTGTGTATCGTAGGAGAAATCCGAGCATACCGTTAGAAAGGTATAGTCCTGTAGATGAGCAGAATCCTACTCTAATTCATATCAGGCTCCAGGGCTACACCCCACAGGCTTTCAAAGTTAATTCCAATGTTAATCTTATGGAGAAGGATAATAATTGATTGAATCATTAGACAGCTGTTGTAAAAACAACTGATAGAAAACAGGAAGAACAGATGTTTCATTTATAAAATGTTTTTAAACTTCTTGGGTCTAGATCAATTGGAATTTTGATCGAACTTCGATCAGGAGGCGATCTGTAGTCATTAACTAATAGCCCAATGACAAATGGCACCTGGGTCCGGAATCGAACCTTTAAAAAGCTACTAACTTTTCTCAGGATCGAACCGGCAACCTTTGGATTCAAAGGCGAGCACTATAACCACTCAGCTACCCAGCCAGTTAACCAAAGGTTAAATAAGGATAAGGCTTATTTACCTTCGTAGTATAAATAATTACAATTAAACGGATGCTCTGTTTAGGCCTACAATTCACATTGTATAATAGTCATGACACTTAGTGATATAATGATGAGTAAGTGTAATTTGATAGTTACGGGATGAATTAAAAGTACAATTTATAATTAATTAGTATATGAAGCAGGCTGGAGTTTCAAGATGGGTTCTAGGAAATTCTTTTATAATTTTTTCATAGCCCTATTTCCTTTATTTTGGGAGGCCGTCTTGGGCTGTCCCTCAAGTTGTTTACAATTGGTGTTTCAATACCCTCTAGAGATGTAAATTTAACAAAGATATTATAATTAGTGATGAAACATGCTGATATTTCATAAAAATTGGGCTAAATATTTCTTGAATGTTAAGGAGGAGTTAAATAAGAGCAATGTCACAAACAATTTGGAGACAGAAATTACCTCCCTATTCAATAAAATGCTTTCTCCGTTAAAATAGACCTTTGGATAAAACAAATAAGGGAGTAGCCAGAGTCATAATCCTTGCATAGTAAAACTTTCAAAGTTCAACAAGTTCCCAAATTTGTATAGCCTACTGTGGTAAAGTGATGGTCCTCTAAGTACGGTAGTGTAATGAATTAATGACCAAGACCAAGTCAGTCATGAATCAGTTCCATCATAGTCATGGAACAGAGTCGAATTAAAGGAACGAGAGTCGTTCATTTCTGGCGCATGCACAATACTCTAGTCTTTATTCCTGCGGCGAGATGGTCTCTACTGGAAGCCCTTAGGGAGTGGGGGGACCCGGGGGACCAGGACCAGGGACCATTGAGTAAATGAGGCGTTTTTTTCTTTTTTGCGATGCAGGCTAAGGTGTAAAATGCAGCCATGAGTTCATTACGTATAGAGTGGTCAGGAGATAGGTAGGAAAGTATAACGCTTACTTCTTACATATATTAGCCTACATCCTTCGGCGCTCAGTAATCCACCGAAGCGGCGTTGAGCTTGTCAATCTTGCCTGACGGGGTCAGGACAATCTGGCTAAGGCTTGGCAAGGTTGTTGGTATAGGTTGGTGAAGGACCGCATGGCCATGTCGATGTCAGTGGGAGTGGTAGTTCACTTTCCGAACTCCAGAAAACTTTCAATATTTTAAAAGCTATGTTCCACAAGATATGACTTATCCTCTTAAAAAAAAACTGTTATCTTTGAAATTGTTTTAAGCTCACTTGGCAGGGCTTGAAATAGTTTTTTCTCTATATATTCCGGTTTGCGTTCATATATTGACAATTTGTGAAGTACTGAGAAGTTCGAATTAAAACGAGTGTTGTACTTGTGATCTTTTTGGTTGGGAGTTTATTTTCCTTTTTAATGTACATTATACTTTCAAAAATAAAAAGGTTTGGAACAATTAAAATGTTTAGCTGCCTAAGTTATAAGTGTCATGACAGTCACCCCCTGGGGGCAACTTTTGACCATGGCCCCTATTGCCTTTTTTGGAGAAGAAAAATCTTTTTGAGATTTCCTTTGTTTGAGCCCTAAAGGATTGTTGAATAATTTATGTGCGTCTCAAAGAGGGAAAAATAAACAGTCCTTGCCACGATTATTGTTGAATTTACAAACTTGTCTCAAGATAAATAGGCCCTTTGCTAGTCTACCCTCAAGCCACCCAACATGCTCATTCCAGGTCAGGCCCTCGTCCAACCTTCTTCCCAAGAACTCAGCTGTCCCTACATTTTTGTTATTTCGTCTTCGCCAATGAATAGGCTAGGAGGTAGTGTATTGGAATATATTTTTCTCTGTTGTGTTTGAATGTGTAGAAAGTGTGTTTTGGTCGGGTTTAGGTTAAGTGAATGCTCGGAGAAGTATTGTGTTAAGTTTAGTTGGTTTGCAATCTGTTATGTGATTCTATTTTTAGTTGTCGATGTATCATCTGCAAATTGAAAAATATTCTGGAATCGGATAGTTTCTGAGATGTCGTTGATGTATAAAATGAAAAAAACCGGGCCTAATATTCAGCTCTGCGGAACTCCTGAAACTAGGCTACTGTTTTTGGTGTCGATTGAAAAGTTTTAATTATATTTTTTGATTTGTTTTCTATTTTTTTCTATACATATACCGGGTGTCCCAGACCACCCGTACACCTCTTTTAAAATCTACAAAATTAATTATTCACAAAAACAAATTGTGCCATTATAGCTAAACCAGTTGCGCTCTATCCATTGATGATGATTTCAATGTACAGGGTGTACCAGAAATAACCTACCCAGACCGGTAGTCATTAATTTTAAATACGAACCCCTGCTTTTTATGGTATTTTTGGGTTCTAGACATTATTTTAAGACTATTTTACAATTTAATGTGTATCCCTAATCATAACGGTTTGGGAGATAATGGAGGTAGAAGTTTGATTTTTTCCCTTAAGAATAACATGGACCAAATTTATATATCCAGTAACACTGAAACTCTTACCTTTAACATAACTGTCCAAGCATACAAATATCTTATAACCTCATATTAGATAATATTTCATTAAAAAATACAGATTTTCACGTAATTAAATTTAGTTTTCTACAAATTTAAATTATTTCCACCATATTGAAAAATTCTTGGAAAAATAAAATAATTTATGACAAAATAAATAATTTATGATGCTAAAGTGTTTAAAAGAAGAAGCTAAGGCATTTTTATTCTAGGCCTTTTTAGTTTAACGGGTAATTTACAGTGATAATGGATGTGAAATTTAGCCCCATGTTTTTCTTATGAGAAAAAAAATGAAACTTCGTCCTCAATTATCTCCCAAACCGGTAGGGTTAGGGATACACATTAAATTGTAAAGTCGTCTTGAAATTATGTCTAGAATCCAAAAATACCATAAAAAGTGGGGGCTCGTTTAAAATTAATGACTTACGGTCTGGGTAGGCTACTTCTGGTACACCCTGTACATTGAAATTATAGTCAATGGATGGAGCGCAACCGGTTTAGCTATAATGGCACAATTTGTTTTTGTGAATAATTAATTTTGTAGATTTTAAAAGGGGTGTATGGGTGGTCTGGGACACCCGGTATATGAAAATGAACGAACGGTGTTTATACTTTCTTGGGACCTAAAACAAAAAAGTATCATGGGCCCAAGCTTAAGGTCTTACAATGGCTACTACCGTAATTAATAGCGTATTCCCTATGGGGAATCTACTAAAAAGAAAAAAAAACATTTAATAATAATGGAAAAGATAGAATAAAAAGTTTAATAGAGAAAATGTGTATTACTTAAAGGCTGATAAAAGTAACTCAGTTGTTATAATGGACAAAGCAGATTATAAAGAAAGAGTTGACACAATGATCAAAGAGATCAAAGATATGAAATCGTTATTAGTAATCCATTGAGCAATTTCCAAAATTCTGTACTGAATTCATAAGAAATGTAAATATTTCATTAAGAAAGAATGGATTAAACATTTAACAGTATCGAATCCACGTATTCCAAGACTGTATTGGCTCTCTAAAACCCACAAGCCTGGCAGGCCTGATAAGATGAGTCCAATAGTATAAAGAATTAATTCTCCAACATACAATCTATAAAGTGGCTAGTTAAAAATCTTGAACTAACCCCTTTTCTTGAAACATTCAGTGTAAAAGATAGGTATGAATTTATTGATCAAATTGGAGACTTGACAATTGCAGACGATGAAGTCATGGTATCTTTTGATGTAGAGTCTCTATATTCAAATGTTCCTATACCAATAACAAAAGACGTAATTCTGAAGAGTGAGTGAAGCGAACGAGCTCGTCGTGAAGGCGAGGGAGGGGAGGAAATGAGCTCGTCTTTAAAAGAAACACGCCTTTTTGGTTATCAACACAGAGAAATCATAGTGCAGTGTTTTAAATCAAGTTTGTCGAACAAGTGCTCGGGCCCAGCAGGCATGTACTTTAAATTTAAAGAAACATTTTCAGTTATATGGAATTGTAATAATTAGGCTTTTATTGAAAGCTGTGATTCTTCAAATAGTTATTCAGTTTATGATTTAAAATTGAAATAACTTGGTTGATGAATGATAAATGAAAATTGAAAATAAAATGTTCCCAGAGAAACCAAATTCTATTAAAGAAAATATAAAGTAATGAAAGGATAAGAACTCTAAAGATACAATTAACTCTAATTGGCTCTTAAAACTGAATACCTGATGATGAAAGCTAAGTTTCTACTTCGATAAACTTCATTATTTGCTTAGCTAACATTCATCATTTTAAAACTTTTTGTTTAGGCTATAATAATTTACTATAATAACATTTATACACAGATATTACGGAACATCTTGGTCCCAGGTATACTTCACTACTGGATCCGAATAACCCTGTAAAAAATCTGCAAATTGCTATCTGCAACTTCGTCAATCTATTCCAATGGTTTGATATTTAAACAGCCATCACAGCACAGGTCGAGATATTCCATTTGTTATCTGAAATAACATTTCCTTTGTAAAATTGTAGACATTGTACTTAGAAAAGTATTATTCAACAATTTCAACCCTAGATGATTTAGGGTTATTTAAATTTGAAAATATCTAGAAAATATATTAAAAACATTATGCTTAGTCATTTTCTACTTCATTTATAATTATAATTATTTTATACATAATAGTACGATGTATAACAGATCGTATGATAATGTTTTTAGAGAAATAATTGTCACACATGAGAAAATTAGTATGAAAATTATCTAATATAGTCTGAAAAAAATAATTAATTACTAATTTGAAAATAACGTTCTCTAATTTTAATTAATCCTGATTTGATTTTGAGATTTAACTGGTTCTGGTTGAGGATCAAATAAAGATGAATGGCTATATCTTTGGGGGTTTCTCACCTTTGGCTGTCCGTTTGGGACTCGTCAGTAATCGAGCAGACAACCAAAGGTACCCCCAAAATATGGTTACAATGGAAAGTACCTCATCTAAAATAATGTAAAATAATACAAAAAAATATTATTTACAAAATCTCTTAAGTTTTATAACGAAACATAAAACTAATATTGGATTATTAAAAACAATACAGTAAAAACATACATGATTTTAAGCGTGTTATTAGCAATAAAAATAAACCGTAGTAGCCTTTAAAATATTTAAGGGTACTAGGTATATTTTTATTACTCTAATATTATCATTGAAAGTAGCAACTCCTTTTTTAAAAATAATAGTATAGGATAACAACAGCTGTCTAATGATTCAATCTACTACATTTATTTATTTTAGATTCCTTGCTATTACCCTTCTTCCACAAGATTAACATAGACGAGGTGGCCTGTGCGCAAATTGCGCATTTTAAGTATGAGAGAAACTCACCTAAAGTACATGTAGGCTATGTTGGTTTGGTTATGAAGTGACAGAGATCTATTTTTGTTTACTATCTGGCTTTAAAATTCATCTGAAGGTAAGTTTAATCAGCTGTTAAATTACAATTCACATTAAAGATCTTGTAATAAAAGTTGATCAACATTTTAAAGCGCCCTCTAGAAATAGATCAACGGCCAGGGGGGCGAAGCCCAAAATGAAATTACATGTTTAAACATCGTTCGCCCACGCGCGAGACCATAAGCATTAAAATGACACCTCAATCTTAAAAATCGGTTTAGTAGATCGGGAGAAAAAGGTACTTAATATACGAAACCCTTATAGAAATAAGAAGATAGATAGATAAGAAGATAAGAAGATAGATACCTTGAAAACGTAGGGCCTTGACCAATTGAGTTGTTAAATATAATCTTTTATTAACTTTTTACTCGGCGGTCCTGCCCTGGTCAACGATCTGAATTATAATGGGATTCTGATGCTCATCTACATGACACTATACCTTTCTATCTGCATGCACGAATTTATCCTATGATGCATAAGCGGAAAAAGGAGGAAAATAATCTTTGCTTATTAATATATAGATGATTGAATAACAAGATTCCATTTGTTGATGATTAGTTACATATGCTACAGCAATTATAATTACAGCTCATAAGTCAGTTTACTTTACTAAGCACGAACTAAAATAGGCCTACATGATTTTCAGTAGCCAACGACTAATTCCCTATTTTAGCAGTGCACATAGAGCCCTAATTAATACATCACAAGTTCTTGTGACACTTTTCAATATTTTAGGTTTAGTAGCTGTAAAAACTTTAAGCAAACAACCGTATATGATAAGGACAAAGTCAAATGATATATATGTATATATATATATATATATATCTTTTTAATTTTGCCACTTCAAATGTTCAAAAAAATTTATAACAATCTATTCATGGCTACATTTTGTTAAGAATATAGTAATAAGTAATTAGAAAATTTAGTTAAAGACAGGACTTAATGATAAAATATTTAACTGTGATATTCTTGAGAGAAGGTAATAATTGCCTTTGTTCATCAAGTTGGCAATTTTAACAGAAACGAAATCTTCACGCAAAGAAGCAATTTAAAGACTTGTAATTATTAATATTAAGATCCTTTCTAAAATAAAGGCACTATAATGAATACCCACTGTCTTCTCGAAGACTAATAATAATTAGAAGGACCTGTGCAGCGCAATGCGCCGAACTTTTCAAAGTACCAGTCGATCAAACATATTGATCATTCTATTGAAATTATTTAAAATAGAAAAGTAGGATAGGTGCAGGCAAAATAGCAGAATAGATAGCAGAATGAAAAGTGTAAAAAAGGACTGGTTACCAAGGAAACGGAGGGACTGGTGGGTAAAATAAAAAATCAACAAACTTCTATAGCAACCACACTGACAAACTCTACGATGTTGTGCGATATTTAATGCAGCTGTTTTTGTATTAGGCCCTACTTCATGAATGGAAGTCGTCGACGTAGTTAATGCATGAGCTCGCATACATAATAATACGCACATAGATAATCGTTTTCTACTACTTAACTTTCTTTCGATGGAAAACCCGAAGTTTATTAAAAAACACATTTGAACAGGCGACCCTATTTAGATCCATGAACTATCGTTCGCCCTTTCTTTGCCCCCTGAAAAGGAAAAAAAAACATAAAAAACAACAAATAATACCCCCGTCGCAGCAGACCTGCGTACTCAGCGAATTTCCAATGGAATTTTGGTATATCTTCTATTTCCCCATAAAATTCATGGGGATGAGAGTATGTAGGTTTGGCGCCATATGGGTTTTGTTGGTAAATATAAGTTAAACCCTACCTAGTGATTGTACATACCAAATTTTATAATGCTATGGTGTTCTTTTTATTTTCCCCATAAACCCTATAGGGATGAGTACGTAGGTTTGCCGCCATATGGGTTTTCTAAGCAAATATAAGTTAAACGCTTCCTAATGAATGGACATACCAAATTTTATCAAGATATGTAAATAAATAAGCAAGATAGAAGGTTTTGTTGATTTCCCATAAGAATAACAAGGAAAACATACTTTTTGGATTTTCTCCATAACTATTTAAGCTAGGTAAAAAATTCAAAATACTAGATTGTTTGTTTTTTTAAGCTCTTTTAAATGGTTTAAGTTAAAATTGTTGAATTTTATAAATAAAAGTAAAAAAAGCCAAAAACCCATTTTCAACCCTTTTGAAACCCCATAAAACCCCGTTCCCATGGTCCGATCATTCTGGTTCGCGAACTCAACCTAGTAGACGCTGGCTTACACCTCTGTAACAAATTTCATCAAAATCGGAGGTTCCGTTCAAAAGTTATCGTGGTCACGGACACACACACACACACACACACACACACACATATATATATATATATATATATATATATATATATATATATATATATATATATATATATATATATATACATATATATCAATTTGAACGAACAATGTTTTTGGCTTCTAGGGACCTCAAAACAAAAAAGTATCATGGTCCCGGGCTTAGGTCTTACCGTGACTACTACCGTAATAGCGTATTCCCTATAGGGAAATTCGCTAAAATAACAAAGCAGCAACAAATGGGGTTAGTCATATATGGGCAAGATCGGTATAAGACGGTGTTGAATTGGCTTAGCGTTTAATTTTAGGTAGCTTATGAAAAGGTGTTTTGATGACTTCTGGAGTAGATCGGAGTCGCCAACTTTGCCAACATTTTGGAGACGCTGCAGCCCTCCATCCTCAGGGCCATCCATAGTTCACAACACAGCACAAAATACTTGAATAACGGAGAAGATGTTAGCTAGAGGTTATGAAAAAACAGATAAAGCAGTGTTGCCACTACTCCGAAAGTTAATCGTAATGGTGTAACATGTTAATTTGTTACATTCAAAGTAAGTTATTATCTATAAATTAAAATAGGCAAGCATGTTTCGTTTCCTCCTTTTTTTCTCAGCTCGTATGCATCGTAGGAGAAATCCGCACATACCGTTAGAAAGGTCCTGTAGATGAGCAGAATCGCATTCTAATTCACATCGGACCCCAGGACTACGCACTACAGGCTCTCGAAGTTTCAATCTTAATCTTATGGGAGAAGGATAATTGAGTTAATCATTAGACAGCTGTGTAATACCAAGTTCTTGCAAATCAGGAATAACAGATGTTTCAGTTACCTTTTTAACTCCAATACATTGTTAACTCTGACTAGAAATCGCCCACTGGTCGAAATTCGACCAAAAATTCAGTTGATATTGAGCCAGTTGGTTTTAAAATGTTTTATAATTGAACACATTTTTTACCTTTTTTTCTAGCATTTGTTATAATAACAGCTGTTCAATGATTCAATCAACCATGCTTCTCCCATAAGATTAACATTGAAACTTTGAAAGCCTGTGGGGCGTAGCCCTGTTGGCCAATGTGAATTATAATGTGACTATAGTAGGATTCACGAAAATAGTCCGATGAGAGTCGATGCATTGTTGCCAGATTTATTCTAAAACACATTTTTATACTGTGTTACACATGGTAAACATAACCACAAATGACAACATAGCAGGGCGAGAGGGGGTGAGGGTGGACACGGCTGTTAAAATTTACATCAGACTATTTTCGTGCATCTTACTATAGTGGCTCATAGGGGCAAAAGCCCCTAATCATAAAATTTAAATGGCATGGACCATAGCGGATTACCAGTTCTTCACTACGAAATTTTCCAGAAAATTTTAATTTAAATAATTTTTTTACAATACCGTTTGAACAGAGTATTCGCCCCCAAAGCACTCTTTACAATCCTGTACTATTAAGCCACCCATTTGTAAATGCTTCATTTTGTCTTTTGTTAAACTTATATTGATCTTCTAAAAATAAATTTTGAAAGAGGTCATAATTTCTTCGATATATGACGGCTTTTTAATATAACATAGAAAAGCGGCAATGAGAAAAAAAAACACGGCGTATGTTCAGTACCCATTTAAGAGTCAATAAACTTTCAATACTTTGATTCCCCTTTCATTGCCTTTTTTGTCCTAAAATTGGGTGGATTTTTGAGCACCTATCCGATTTTTATTATTTTTTAGTCACCAAATATAAACACAGTGCCTCAAAATAGATTATCTGCACTTACTGTCAATATTCGTCCGTCCTAATAAAAAATATTGACTTTGTGTAAACAGAGTAGATTTTTTTTAAATCACTATACATGGAGAACCTTTAAAGGAGAATATTCCAGGAAATAATCCTCCTAATAATTTTCTCATTTTGTTGCAATGTTTATGACCTGCTACATTTCCCCCTAGTATGCAGGACAAACGTCTCTTCTATAATTCTACAATCTATGAAAATGACCAAAATGTTTCTGAAAAAATTCAGCTAACAGAATACCAACACTTTGTTGAATACACTTTAAGTTTTAGTTATTGTATCATCGTCACTCAACATGATCATTTACACTTTTCGTCTTTAAAAAAACCAAAACATGTTTTTTTAATGTAATTAATGCAGGCGTTTCTCAAACCACAATTAATCGCCCATTGCGTCCCTCTTAAAGGTAGCATTCCTAAGCGACGACTCTAGCGACTCCAGTCGTACGGCTGTAGCCCATAGAAATATAAATAGTTTACAGTTCCATGCTGTAGCCGCGCGACTATGACTCACACTGCTTCGCATGTAGGAATAGCACAAAAACATAGCTCCAGTCGTCGCGGCTGATACGACTAGACTGCTCATGCAAGCAGTTTAGTCGTACGGCTCGAGCCGCCTCACTAGAGCCGCTTCCGTCGCTAAAACATGCGAAGCAGTATAAGTCATAGTCGAGCGGGTACAGCATAGACCTATAAACATGCTTATATTTCTATTGGCTACAGCCGTACGACTGGAGTCGCTAGAGTCGTCGCTTAGGAATGCTACCTTTAACGATCAAAATGTAGTTTATAATTTGCATACACACTCAGTTTTATACAATTTAAATTATTATAACAGTAAAAATCAGAAGTCAGTTTGTAATGGTTTGTAAGGTTGGTAACGCTCCGAGTAGAATTTTTAGTAGCTCAAAGTTGCCCAAAGCCACAAAACGTATAATTATAGTATTACAAATCTTGGTATATTTTTGTCATTTGGTTATTAAAAATTCTTCGCTCAATACTATCATCTGGTCTCTTGTTTTAAAATCAAACTGTAACATATGTTTTAATATATACACAAAGCACACTTTTTCGAATCCCTATGCTATTCTTATGGGGGACGTTTTACGTGATTTTTCATTTCCTGTTAACATTAAGGACACGCCGATAGTTTTCCCTTTCGTATGAGACCGAGACCTTTAATTTGAGACCCTTTCCCACCTTTCTGCAATTTGTATAACGCTCGCAGTTTTGCCCAAAAAATTTCGCTTACCTAATTATACATATAGAGATATAAATAGTTTGCTTCTCTGGGAGTGAATTATTTTATCATCTTCACTCAAAGTTATCATCTGCTTCCCGTTTGAAAATTAAACAATAACACATGTTTTAATGTACACAAAGCAGACGTTTTTTAGAATCCCCATGCTTTTCTTATGGAGGACGTTTTACGTGATTTCTCATTTCCTGCTAACACTATGGACACGCCGGTAGTTTTCCCTCGTGTATGGGACCGAGACCTTTAATTTGAGACCCCTCCCATCATTCTACGATTTGTATAACGCTCACAATTTTGCTCAAGTAATATCGATTACAGAATTATATATACTAGGGACCGCCTACTGGTCGAAATTCAACCAAAACTCGAAATGATCTTGAGCCAATAGTTTTAAAATGCGTTATAACTGAAACATCTGTTCTTCCTGATTTAATAGCATTTGTTATTAAAACAAATGCATCAATCCAAGGTGTTCTTTTTATTTATACACCTTGGAATCAATCAATAATTAATTATTCTTCTCCCATAAGATTAACATTGAAACTTTGAATGCGTGTAGGGTGGAGCCCTGATGATCTATGTGAATTATAATGGGATTCTGCTCATCTACAGGGCTCTACCTTTCTAACGGTATGCGCGGATTTCTCCTACGATGCACACGAGCTGAGAAAAAAGGAGGAAACGAAACATGCTTGCCTATTAATATATAGATTGGTTCAAGATTAAATGAGTTTTGGTCGAATTTCGACCAGTGGGCGATCAATAGGCCCAATAAATTATCATTTAACAATAAATTATTTATCGATGTAAATGTGCCCTTATTATAACCTAAGAAACGGTCACGTAACCAGTGAACTTCCAAAAACTGAGGAAGTTCAATCGGCAAGTTGAACTGAACACAAATTGAATCGACTGACATCTTGGAAACTAAGTTCCATCTGCTCCTGTTATAAACATTAATGACGTTATAATCAAGTCTTTGTTGGTTTAGGTCTCCTTCAGAAACTCATCAAGTTTCTGTTGTCCTGTCTTCAATTACCTTGGTCTACAATTAATTCATAATCAATTTTATCGGTACAGTATATAATTAATTTCAACATGAAAGATGTAATTTAAACTGTTATTGGGAAGCTATACAGAGTGTAATGAAACTATTGACCAAAAATCCACAGGGTCATTCCTTAGGTTGAAACAAACACTATTCATAATAAAGTGTAGTCCTATCTTGCATACTTTCCGACTGTCTGTATGTGTTTTTAAATTTAATTAATATCCATTATCTTTCTTATTGGTAAATAATAAATTGAAACTTTTCATTGTGGTGTACGTTTTTTAGTTACAAGTGACCTGAAAAATAAAAAAAATATTACTTCCGGTTTCAAAACTGCGGCTGTTTACAATTTTCAAAATTATGTCATAATACGGTAAATTTAACAAAATTGCAATAAATTCTTAAAAAGTTGTACAGTTAAATTATTTAATGAAAGAACAATACAAGGATTAGAAACATTGGGAAATAAATAAAATAATTGCCATGATTATAGTAAAAGTGAATTAAAACCAACGATCAAGGCTCGGTCAACCCAGTTCTTTAAAAATGCTGACACAAACAAGCACATGACGTAATTTATCATAACTTTTTCAAACAGAATTTTCCTGGCTATATTAAATATTTTCATCAACAAATAAAATTACAGAGGCCAAAGGCATAATATCTGAAAGAGTGACTAATAAAAACTAATTTGAATTGCAGTATATTGTTTTCAATTTAAATTCATATCGTAAAATTCAATTCATATTAAGTAGATGCCAAATTTTATCCTAGAGAATTTGGTTTTGTTGTTATCCTCGTTGTGTTATTCCCACAGTTTTGTTTTGTACTAAAACAAATGTCGTCATCGAGTCAGGGCATGATATGTGTAACAGCGTAGCATAATAATGTGTACTGTTCTGAGAGGCGACTGATTGAAACGAATGGTTTTGAGATTTTATTATTAAAGAGTTTAAATCTTGTACCTCTTATATTTGTGTATCGAAGTTCGCAGTCCTGGCACGGAGCATCTGCCCGATAGCTGTCAGGTCCGCCAGCCCGGTTTAATGTCACTCCCGCCCGGGCTGCTTAACGTCACGGCTCTTCATTAATGCCACCTTTCTCATCACACCCTCTGTTGTAAGTGAAGGATTTGTTTGTAATGTTGTTATATTTAAACATTTTGTGTAATTTTTAACTATGAATATCCGATCTACTTATAAAATAAATTACTGTAATCGAATTTCTTAAACCTTCAAACAACCAGTTATGTTGTTTATTCTTGTATTAACACTAAACTAAACGAGGACTTCATGTAAAAAACTATGATTTTAAACTGTGATAGCTGTTTAATTGTACTAGACCTTAAAGTAATTATTAATACCGTATCTAAAAATTGTGCACTCTTAAAAAAGGCTTATTATTTTGACTTGGTGTAAAGTACAGTTTTAATCTTAATGATCAGCATAACTTTTAATCAGTGGACTTTTCTCAATCGTTTCCATACTAAAGTGGGAAGATGTAATTATTGCAAGTACAAATGGGGAATGACACAAGACCAGTCATGCGACTGTGGAGCGGAGTATCAAACTATGTAACACATAGTCGCAGAGTGCCCAATGAATGCTTTCCCCGAAGGATTGATTGGTCTGCATAACTCAAGTGAAGCTGGGCTGCAATGGCTTAGCGCCCTGGATTTAGCTCTATAAGGAGAGATCAATAATTTTATTTTAGAAATTAGTTTTTACATTGAATGACTCAGGTGTTCTGCACCACCGAATTTATAATCTTATTCTTAAAACTTAGTGGCTAGCTAAATCAGCCATACGATATATATGTATTATATAATCTCAATGATTAATGTTATTTAGTTAAAGAAAATTTCTTTTGTAAAAATGGAGTTTAATTGTATTGATAATAATACTTATGGCAAAAATGTCAAATATATAATTATTCATTGATATACACTACATTCTTTTAATTTTTAGCGAATTTCCCTATAGGGAATACGCTATTACGGTAGTAGCCATGGTAAGACCTAAGCCCGGGACCACTTTACTTTTTCATTTTGAGGTCCCAAGACGCCAAAAACACTGTTCGTTCATTTTCATATATATGTATATATCTATCTATCTATATCTATCTATCTATCTATCTATCTATGTGTCCGTGGTACATATAACTTTTGAAGGGGACCTCCTCTTTAGATGAAATTTGGTATGAAGGTGTAAGACTAGATCTATTTTCATGAGTTCGTGAACTAGTTTGATTGGGTTATGGGAACGGGGTTTTATGGGGTTTCAAAGGGGTCAAAAATGGGTTTTTGGCATTTTTGGACCTTAATTTTTAAAATTCGACAATTTTAACTAAAACTATTTAAAAGAGCTTAAAAAAACAAACAATTTAGTATTTTGAATTTTTAACTTGGCTTAACAGGTTACGGAGAAAAGCTAAAATAGGTTTCCAATGTTAATCTTATGGGAAATCAACAAAACCCTGTATCTCGCTTATTTATTGGAATAACTTGATACAATTTCGTATGTACATTCACTATGTAGGGTTTAACTGATATTTGTTTACAACACCCATATGGCGGCAAACCTACATACTCACCCCATGGGGTTTATGGGAAAAATTTAAGTGTCGAATATTGATAAAATTTGATATTTATATTACCTAACTATTACATTTTCTAACAAAAATAACATTTTATAACAACATACAATGGCAGCAAACCTACGTACTCATTCCTATGGTATTTATGGGGAAAATAAAAAAATCTCAAGATCCTTTGGAAATTCGCTGAGTACGCAGGTCTTCTGCGACGGGGGTATTTTTATTTTATCTCAAACGGGTTACAATAATGAATAGTTCATGGTTTTATCTAAAAACCAAATAATGGGTTTAAAAACCAATTGTTAGCAAATTTATTATTAGTTTTAAACTGAAGCTTATTGAAAACAAAAACTTTGATTTCTTAAAAGTCTTAAACTAATCAAGATTGATAATAATCAAAGTGTTTTAGGCTATTTCTTTTAACTAAACGACCCACATGTCTTGAGAAACTCATACTGATAAAAACATAATGCTATTAATACTGAAGCAGATTGATATTTTAAATTAGTAATGTGATTGGAATTAACTGAATGAATCGAGATTTACAGTAAAAAAGTTAACAACTTATTTATAGTTAATGTCGTTTAAGATACCTGGAGTCCACTTTGATCCGCGGTAAAAGTGACCTTTAAAGACCGAGGGAAATGAGGCTGAATGAACTTACTTTTGTGTTTACCCGTCCTTCTAACATTTATACTGCAAAGGACTGCACTCGACTTGGCACGGAGGAGACTCAAAGAGCCGGCGAGTTATTCAAATAATGCTTTATAAGGGAAGTAGTTAAGAATTAAATAAGGTAATGAAAACTTGACCGAAATATAAACAGATCTTATCTAGTTGTTGGGTTAAAACATTAAGTTACATACTTTTTCGCTTGTGAATTTATAAAATCAAGAGTCCTCTAAGAAACAACTGCTCAAAGTGTAGTCACACAAGTCATAAAACATATGAAAATCTATGAAACATATTAGTGAATATTGAATATTTATGCATGTTTAGATGTATTTAGTTGAAAAGACAGTAGCAATATTTGATGACCACTTCTTAAAGATGGGAAACCTCCCTGAGTGACGGCCAGTGGATTAAACGAATTTCCCCCGGGTGTGACCCAGACAGCATATCATCGTGCTACTTACTATTATGTTGCTGAAGAGGTATCACATTAGTGCGCGTTCTACACACATTCATGAGCTCGCTATTGAAGTTTTATAATAAACCAAGAAAGCAGATTCTTTCATGTATTCTGTTAATTAGGTTCTTTAAAATGTCAAAATAGGTTTGATTATTTCAAGCTGTTTAATAAATTAAATAGGCTTTAGCTCAAGAGTAGTTAACACTTCTTGTGTTTTTAGAGAGATAAATAATTTTATAAATATTTTTAAAGTAAAATATAAAAAATTACATAACATTATTTTTCAATCTGTTAGTGAAATATGTGTAACATCGTAGAACACTTTGCTAATTAAAAAATAAACAGATACTTTAAACACCAACTAAGACAGTTTTTATTTTAATATTACATAGCAAATAAAAAAATCCGTTAAAACTGTAATAGCTGTATTAGTGAGTACATTACAATTGTAATTGTGATCTTCAAATCAGTAATTAAAAATAATTATTAAATATAAGTACAACAAATTTGACTCCTAAATCTTTTGATTACTACTGATCAAGTGTCATTAGGGTAATACTTAAAGTAATATTAACAGAAGTGAGAAGTCGGCGTTTCCGGTCGGGAGAGGGCAATTTCCGTTGACTTCCGGTTGCACTTTACGATAATGATGCGCTCAACTACAGAGTATCCTGTTTGGTCTTGTCGAATACATCCCTAGTATATAATACTCAAAATGATTGACTATAATCGTACTTCTTCTTATCAAGAAGTGCAAAGCTCTCATTATAAATATACTGAAAAGTTGGGCAACTATTAAATAAAACAGAAATAAAATTAGAATTTAATATTCAATTCAATTCGTTTATTGATTTTACCACATGGGTTACAGTCCATTCTCTGTTTGTTGGTTGGTATAGCCTACAATAAATAATATAAATAAATACGTTAATAATAAATAAATAAATAAATAAATAAACATGCATACATTGTTAACTGCTATAAAAATTCAATAAATTAATAACGAAAATATACTATAAATAGTTATTGCATAATCTATTTTACATTAAAAATAATAAATAATTGCACATGCATTCTATTAAATCCTAATAGAAATAGAATTAAATAGCTACAAATAAAGAACAAGTATAGACATATTTAAAATACACACTGTCATGACTTATAATTAATTCTTTCTCTTTGCTTTATTTCACAAATTTACTATGCAACAGATGTTATTTAAATCATATGTATTATTTGTTTATATTATTGTCCTTGTTGACATTAGAGTTGAGTAAAATACACTGGTTCTTTAAAACTGAATTGAGCTATCTTACATTTATTTATTGGTCCTAATCGAAGCCGGACGAGTCATGAGCCAAGAGGAGAGAATAACATTACTAATAAAACAGAGGACAACAGTAAAAATCATGTTTTACTAGAATAAAAAACTTCATTGACAATGTAAGTAATGATACAGATAAGACTAACATCCAGGTGAGGCAAGAGAAACTTGGGTCACTTTATGACAGGTTTCTACAAATTCATGAAGAACTATGTTCTTTATCTGAGGAACAAGCTTCAGATGAAATGTTAGGGAACTTTGAAAATGACTATTATGAAGTTACAGCTAAATGTCTAAGATTATTAGATGCAGATAGGACAAATTCCCTTCAAGCAAATGTAGGTCAGCCACAACCCCCAACTAGTGGCACTAGTTCTAATCCTCAAGTTAAGCTACCCAAATTGGAATTGCCATCTTTCAGTGGCAATATTGAGGATTGGCCTGCATTTAATGAGTTATTCAAATCTATTATCCATGATAATGAATCTTTACCTAATATTCAAAAGTTGTACTATCTAAGGTCATGTTTGAAAGGGGATGCACAAAAACTTCTACAATCATTACCTTCTACTGATCAAAATTATTCTGAGGCTTGGGAAATTCTTAAAATGAGATATGATAACAAGCGACTTATCATTAATTCACACCTGTCAGGGGTATTTAATCAGGCACCACTGCATATTGAATCTGCTCAGGGTATTAGGAAACTAGTTGATGAAACTGAAAACCATATTCGAGCTTTAAAATCCTTAGGTGAAAGGGTTGGTGCATGGGACAGTATTCTAGTTTACACAGTGTCTAGTAAGCTAGATAATGAAACTAGAAGACATTGGGAGATGTCGTTAAAAACACCTGAATGTCCTAGCTTTGATCAACTTAAAGAGTTTCTTATTCAAAGAATAAATGCGTTAGGGTCCCCAAATCTAGCTAATAAGCCCCAGCCATCTAGCCGTCAACGTAATCACGGTGAGCAGAGTAAATGGGTGCCTAATCACACAAAAGGTAAACAATCAGTAAATCATTTTTGTGTCGTGTGTGAAAACTCAAATCATGTAATTTATCAGTGTAGTAAATTCAATCAGATGGGTGTAAATGATAGAATAGAACAAGTTAAAAGGCATAAATTGTGTTTTAACTGTTTAAAACCCAATCACTCTGCAACTGATTGCTATAGTTCTAATTGTAAGACGTGTAATAAAAACCACCACACCTTGTTACACATTGAGGTTTGTAAGGAACCAGACAAAAAATCAAAATTTAAGGCCAAGTCGAGTAATCACACGTCATCGGAGGCTGAGTCACAATTTACGGACTTAAGTAATTCCGAGGCACGGGTAACAAATTCATCACAAGTTTTACTTTCAACTGCCGTAATTCTCGCTGAAAACAACAAAGGTGAACAAGTTTAGAGTGCGGGCGCTGCTAGACTCAGGCGCTCAGTCTAACTTCGTTACAAAATCATGCGTCAACAAACTCAACTTATCTCCTTTTAATTCTATGATAACTATTAATGGAATTGGGAATTCTAAAACAAAATCATCAAAGAGAGTAACATTGAAAATACAGTCCAGAATCTGCAACTATGTAACTAATCTTTCAGCTATTGTGTTGCCCACTATCACTGATAGGTTACCGAGCGAAGATGTTAACTATGCTGGATGGTCTCAAAATATGTCCACACTTATACTGGCAGACCCGGAGTTCTTCAAACCAAGTGAGATCGACATATTGATTGGAGCCGAATTGTTCTTCGAAATACTGTCAGAAGGTAAGATAACTGGTAACGTACATACACCAACTCTTCAAAATAGTGTGTTTGGTTGGATTGTAGCTGGTAAATGTGGGAACAAGAATGAATGTGTGGAGTCTTATTGTAATTTCTCTATTGAAAATCAACTTAAGCAATTCTGGGAGATAGAGGAAATTGATCATCATCCTGTGCTTAACAAGGAGGAGCAACTTTGTGAACAACACTTCATAGACAATGTCAGGCGAGATGAGTCAGGGCGATTCATTGTAAAATTACCTTTCAATGATCGTTTGAGTGAGTTAGGCGATTCAAAACAAATAGCACTTAGTAGTTTCAAAAGAGTAGAAAATCGTTTATTATTAAAACCCGAGAGAAAAGAGCAATATAATAACTTTATAAATGAGTATGTAAACTTAGGTCACATGGATTATGTGCGAAACTTAAGTGATAATGCATCACAATCAGGTATCAATGAGTGTTATCTACCTCACCACGAGGTAATTAAAGAATCTAGCTCCACAACCAAATTGAGAGTTGTATTTAATGCTTCTTGTCCTACAAGCACACAAGTGTCATTGAATGACACTCTTATGGTAGGTTCAAGAGTACAACAAGACTTGTTTTCTACTATAGCTAGATTTAGATTGCATGAGATTGTAATGGTTGCTGACTGCGAGAAAATGTATCGCCAGATATTGGTTTGTGATGAGGATCGTAGATTTCAACAAATTCTGTGGAGAGAAAAGATTAGTGATCCGATTAAAGTGTACCAACTAAACACTGTAACGTATGGTACAGCATGTGCACCTTTTCTGGCCACCAGATGTTTAAAGAAGTTAGCGGAGGACGAAATAGAGCGGTTTCCTTTAGCTTGTGCAGCAGCGAGTACAGATTTCTATGTTGATGATTTGTTGACAGGAGCGCATGACATAGAATCTGCTCGCCAGTTACAGAGCGAGATCACTCAGCTTCTGGATTCAGGAGGGTTCAAACTCCGTAAATGGTGCTCTAACAGTGTTGCCTTGCTTGACAGTATTCCAAATAAGGATAGGGAAACACATTCTATTAGCTTAGATCTTAAAGATAACCAAACTATAAAGACACTAGGTGTCGTCTGGGAGCCAACTACAGACATTTTCCAAATTAACATTAATTTTGAGATTAACAACACCACCCAAATAACCAAACGAGAAATTTTGAAAGATATCTCTAGAATATTTGACCCATTAGGACTCATAAGCCCTTTGATAATAATTCCGAAAATCATGTTGCAACAGTTATGGTTAACTGGATTAGGTTGGGACACACCGGTGAGTAGAGAGTTGTCTGAACAATGGAATCACATAAAGGGTGATTTGTTGTCAATCAATAAATTAAGTATACCAAGACAAGTGACGTGCCACAACTACTTGCGTGAAGATATTGAGCTTATTGGGTTTTGTGACGCATCAGAGAAGGCATACGCTGCCTGCGTTTATGTGCGGTCTGTTTCAACTAGTAATGAGATTGGAGTTAAATTACTTTGTTCAAAAACTAGAGTTGCTCCAATTAAACAAATTTCACTTCCCAGATTGGAACTTTGTGGGGCATTACTTGTGTCTAAGCTTCTGTGTAAAACTGCATTCGCCTTAAATATTGATAAGGGCAAATGCTACGCGTGGACTGACTCCACAATTGTCTTATGCTGGTTGGCACAGTTGCCAAGTAAGTGGAAAACATTTGTTGCAAACCGTGTGGCGGAGATCCAAAACATAATTCCACCGTCCAATTTGAGCCACGTGGCTTCAAACGAGAATCCAGCTGACTTAGCTTCTAGAGATTGTTCGGCGTCGGAGTTCCATAAGCATGAGCTTTGGTGGAATGGGCCACAATGGCTAAAACAAGATAAAGTCACTTGGCCCAAAGGTAATGTGAACACGAGTGTCAAAGATGAGTTTCCTGAAGCGAAGAAGGCAGTCACACAAACCATGATCGCAGAAGAAAAACCTACACTACTAAGAAGACTTATGAATGTTTCCAGCTTTTTCAAAATACTGACGATTATGGCATTCATATTGAGGTTTGCTGAAAACACGAAAAAATCACTTCAACAAAGAAGAAGGGGTGCCTTGAACGGATGTGAGATTGCAAAGGCTACAAAAACAATCGTCAAACTTGTTCAAAATGAATGTTTTGCAAAGGACATCAAGGCATTGAAAAAACACGGGATGGTAAAACCGAAGAGCAAATTAAAATCATTGTTTCCGTTCTTAGATGAAGAAGGTTTGTTACGTGTTGGTGGAAGATTACAAAATTCCACTATTCCCTTTGATTCTAAACACCAGTTGTTATTGCCAGCAAAACATGACTTCACAAGACTTTTGATACGTTATGAACACATTAGACATTTACATGCAGGAGCTCAACTGATTCAAAATGTAATTCGTCAAAGATATTGGGTTTTAAATATCAAGAACGAAATCAAATCGGTCATTCATAACTGCACTATATGTTTACGCTATAAAGCTTCAACCATCTCCAACATAATGGGTAATTTACCACATCATCGAGTGACGGCTGGAAGAACATTCAGCATCGTTGGTATTGACTTTGCAGGTCCAATCACAACTAAAAGAATGGGAGGACGAGTTAAAGTGTTTGTGAAAAGCTACATAGCAATGTTTGTTTGTTTGATAACAAAAGTGGTCCATATTGAACTTGTATCAGACTTAACAACTGACACATTTCTAAGCGCCTTAAAAAGATTTGTCAGTCGAAGAGGGTTGCCAAGTCATATTTATTCGGATAATGCGACGAATTTTAAAGGTGCCAGTAACCAGTTACAGAGAGAAGTTCTTACTTCAACCTCCGTTGAAAGATTTGCACAGGAACAACAAATTCACTGGCACTTCATTCCCCCATCATCCCCACATGTTGGTGGATTGTGGGAATCTGCTATAAAGGCGATGAAAAGTCATTTGAACCGAGTTATAGGGGATCAAAAATTAAACTTTGAAGAGCTATTAACACTTTTAACACAAATTGAAGCCTGTCTCAACTCCAGGCCACTGTCACCAATGTCGAGTGATCCTCGAGATCTCAATGTGATCACTCCTGGACATTTTTTAGTGCATGGTCCATTAACAGCAGTGCCTAATCACGACATCACTAATGAAACCATGAGTATTAAGAAGAGGTGGAATTTGGTGGAACAACTACACCAACATTTTTGGAGACGATGGTCAAGTGAATATTTAAACAACCTTCAACAAAGAACCAAATGGATGGAAGCTAAAAGGAATGTAAAGATTGGTGAACTAGTAATAATCAAAGAAGAAAATCTTCCTCCATGCAAGTGGAAGCTCGGAAGAATCGAGGAAGTATTTCCAGGAAGTGACGGAATCATACGAGTGGTGGCACTAAGGACTAATAATGGAACTATCAAGAGACACATTTCAAGGTTAATAGTTCTCCCCATGGAACAGAACATGTGTTGAGATATATCTTTATATATCTCAAAGAGGAGGAGTGTGTCATGACTTATAATTAATTCTTTCTCTTTGCTTTATTTCACAAATTTACTATGCAACAGATGTTATTTAAATCATATGTATTATTTGTTTATATTATTGTCCTTGTTGACATTAGAGTTGAGTAAAATACACTGAGTTCTTTAAAACTGAATTGAGCTATCTTACATTTATTTACACACTTTTAAATAGATGATGGAAATAACTTCGTAAAAACACTGCTTGATGTGGAACGACAATATATGTAACTAGTGAAATTGTAAAGTAGAACAATGAAGGAAAATTAAATTGGAAGGTAATCAAAAGGGAAACATTAAAACTTCAAACTGGTGAAAAAGTGAATAAATGTAGTTTTTGTTTGAAATTCTCAAAATAAACAAAATATCTTAAAAAATATTATTAAGTTTTAAAATTTCAAAAGCGGTAAAAACAACCAAGTTAGATACAATGTACAGGAAGAGAGAGAGAAAAAACAGGAACTGTCAGCGTGTCATGCTTAGGCTTAAACAGGATAACCATATCAAGTCAGACACCTGAGACACAGAGCCAAAAAATGAATAATGAATTATCTTTTAATATTTAACTTTGTATTTGTCTTAATGTATACTATAGTTCAAACTGCTGTGGAGCAAAGTGTTAACCAACCATCAGTACTTGTACACAAAATATTCCAACCAAAAATATTACGGGATTAATTAAATTGTGCATCTCCATATCTAAAAAATATTATATTGGAAAAAATTTGGGTCAGAACATCATAAAAATCTCCATTACATAGTTTTCCTCAGTATTGTCTACATTGGAGTGGTAGAGTAGGCGTAGTAGGAATTTTTCTGATGAAGGGTAACAGGGTGGGAAGAGGAAGGTTGAAGAGAAAATATCTCTTGGCCATTTATCAGGTGGGGCTTGATATATTCGACCATATCTTCCGACCATTTAATCACGAGATTGTTCCACACAAAAAGAAATCTTACTTAGCAAAAAAATACTGTAAATCATGATAAGACACGCTTTTAAGATACAGTATTGTGATATATTTATAAGCCTAGAAATTAATTGCCGATTATAAGTTATTGAGCAAAAAAGTGTTAAATTTCTATAAAATTTGTTGTTTTAAAGTTGTTCTGATATTTTCAGAGGCGTATTTAAAATAAAACAATTACAAATAATTTTAGCTTAAGGCAAAGAATTTGGGATGGCTCGATATTTGAAAACAAAGAATAAACGTTCTCCCAGGTAAAAGTCGAGATCTTAAAAGGTTTTCGTCGCCACTCCTAAGACGATCGTTGTATTAAAGAAGAAACATTCTTTAGTTAAATTCATTAGTATTGTATTGGTATTATTCATAAATGGTTTTTAGCTTTAAAGGTTGCTAAAAGGCCGTGTAATCTATAATATATTAATATCGGTATAAACCGATTTTAATTGAAAATATTATCTAACTAGTAGTTGTTTTCTTTGTTTATTAGTACTTTGTTGAGCAAAAAATAAAATTAAGTATTGTATTTTAAAAATTTGATTTAGGTACAGGGAAAACTAATTACATAAACAGTTAATTTAAGGATGAAATAGGCGGTTTCATATGACTGTTACATTAAACCCAATAATCATCCAAGTTTAATTTATATGCCTTTTGATAGAACAAAATAGCTATTTGTGTAATAAGAGCGTAAAGTACGTCATTGCCACTCGAGAATTGTAGATGGCCGCACGAAGCGTCAGCTGAGTGCAGCCAAACAATAGAGAGCGGCAATGACTATTTGCTCATGTAATACACACAAGATTTTTCCTACCACTGCATGGAAATAATTGCATTGCCACACCTGTAACCCCCATGCAAAAACAGTTTATTTCCGGTTTCCGTTTCTTTCCCGCTCTAGAGCGGCAATGATTCTTTACCGCACGCTAGATCAAACAGCAATGTTAAATCAGCTGTTATTACAAACCATGCTACAGCTGTTATTCATTGTTGTCGTTTAGTAATTGCTTCTTTTTTAGTTTGAGGTTATGTTTGATAGTTAACATTATGTTTCCAACAGAAACAAATCAAAAATAATCTAAATGACATTTTGTATACAATAAAACATGTAATATGTAACAATTATGTTGGTAGGAAAAATCTTGTGTGCATTACGAGCGCAAATAGTCATTGCCGCTCTCGAATTGTTTGGCCGCACTCAGCTGACGCTTCGTGCGGCCATCTACAATTCTCAAGTGGCAATGACGTATTTTACGCTCTTATTACACAAATAGCTATTTCCTACCAACATAATTGTTATACATATTACATGTTATATTGTATAGGTCACTTAGATTATTTTTTATTTGTTTCTGTTGGAACATAATGTTAACTATCAAACATAACCTCAAAGAAAAAAGAAGCATTTACTAAACAGACAACAATGAATAACAGCTGTAGCATGGTTTGTAATAACAGCTGATTTAACATTGCTGTTTGATCTAGCGGTGCGGTAAAGAATCATTGCCGCTAGGGCGGGAAAGAAACGGAAACCGGGAAATGAACTGTTTTGCATAGGGGTTAAAGGTGTGGCAATGCAATTATTTCCATGCAGTGGTAGGAAAAATTAGTTGCATTGTTGTAACTTACAGAATGATTGCCTGGGTTTATTTTAAAATGCACATGATTTAATTAATTTCATTGAATTGTTATAGCACAAAAATGAATAACCCCCCTTCCCAAAAAAATTAACTTTTGCACAGTTTGCTAAAGTAAACTAATAGTTCAAATCGAGAGTAACAAACATTTTGAACAGATAAACAATAAACTACTCGTGTACAAACTAATCAATGAATAGGGTTTACTGTAGAATGACAATCACCGACTACAAGACAAGAAGTTCCGATTCCATGGGATTCAACACTTTGTTGTAATACTCGTATGTCAAGAAATAGCTGCATTTTGGAAGTAAGTTGTGTAATTATGGGGTTCATTATGAATAAAATAATTGTTTGTCAATTCAACTGTAAAATTTCCTCTATTATATTTTTTAATTTTAACAAATTGTTTGGTAAAGCTTATCCGTTATATGTATAACTGGGAAATTCGTTTTAGGTGTTCTGTATATATACTTAAGGAGAATAGACATTTATTTCCCTATTTATGAGCACGTGATGAAATTTTGTTTACAAGTTTAGCTGGTCAAAATTAATATTACTAATTTGGAAATTCGCTGAGTACACAGGTCTGCTGCGACGGGGGGTATTATTATTTATGTATGTGTTTTCTTTTGTAGCTTTGTTTTTTTGAAAAAAAAAAAATCTATTATACTCTATAAGCAAGATGTAATGTTTTGTTGATTCCCTCCGAGAATCGAGCCTTTGCCAGCTCCATCCGTACCATTCCTCCTCCGCTGCCCATCCAGCGTTCGCCACCTAAGGTAGCTTTGCAGCATCCTCAGGAGTTACGGGGGAATGTTAAAGTTGAGCTGTAAGGCGCTTGACATGTTGTCCCATCTTGCCAAGTTGAACGAATTCCTCACATCCGGCGGAACACTCAAGACAATCTTTCGCGATCGGTTACTCACCTGCTGAGCCATCTTGAACGTCTTCATCACCTCGCAAACCACGTCGATGGTAGAGCGACCCGCATGGATGCCGTACTGACGCTCAGACATGCCACCACTACCTTCAAGCCGCCTGTGTAAACCTGGGTTTGACCAACCGCTCAAGAAGTTTCCCTGCCGTGTCCAACATACACAAATCACAAGTAGCATAGATCATTTTTTGGTGTGGCGTGTATGCGAACTAAGTTTTGTTATCTCTTTTTTTGTTATCTATTCTCGTTAATCGACGCAAGAAGTTGGACTTTTCACTACGAAGGAAATATGCCCTCATGCAAACAGCGATTGTACATTCTAAGCAGTAGCTACAGGTGATCCATTTCATTTTTAATTTTTTCTACCTTAAGAAACTTCCTCCGGAATGTCAGCTGTCCCGGAGCTTTGCCAAGCCACATAGTTACGGTACTATCGCACTCGACAGTTCTGCTTCGCTAAAATGCAGGAATAATAAAAAAAAAAATTATTTACATTAAATTTCAAAATTGTGGATTAATTTCACAACAATTTTGTAAGAAGCTATTATTAAATGCTGGCTTTAATTTCATTTAAAACTAACACATCCATTGATATAACTCAAATTACATTTTAAAATTTTAAAGAAAATGAAAAATGAAATTTTTTGTAATTTATTACAAAATGATACTTTTGCCAAGGATAAAAGAGTAAATGACAAATGGTATTGTTGAGGCCTAAAATTTAGTTTGTTTCTTGTGTCACAAGAGTGAATACGACTCCTCGCGTTTGTTCACAGTTGAAATTTGAGAACATTTCAATTGTCATTTGTCAATTTCGAAAGTCAAACTTAAGTTAGAGTCTAAGAGTAAACCAAGAAATTTAATATTAGAAATTTCCTCAAGGATCGAGACATTTATCATAATTATTGGTGAGTTTTAATAACCTCTTAACTTGGGCAGTAATCAAATATGATGGACTTTGCCTTATGAATGTTAATCTTGAAATTTTTACTAAGAAAAGTAGTGAACACAAGAATTTAGATTTTTATAAGCACATACTTCCATTAAATTTTTTTGTTATTAATGCAAAGGGTATCATCATCTACGTATTGAATTATTTTTTTTAAACTGCTCACGATGCACCACGATGCGTTCCTCTGGCCTTATATGATGGAAACAGATCATCTACAATAGTGTCAATCTGAACCGCTCTCATCTTAGGGCAAGTAGATTTGGTTCTTAATCGTCACATGACGATTTGTCTGGCCACTTTTCGGCCCAGCATATTAAGAATGTCCTCAAGCCGGTCCAGATGGTCCTGAAAACCGGCTATGTTCTCATTTAAGAACAAGGTCATTGTAACATAAACTTAAGCTGTAGTCATAACAGTCTGAAATCAATCCAGAAGGCAAATAGTCGTGAAAAAACAGGGTTAACTTGAATAGTACAAATTAATATTCACTGGGATTTATAAAACCAGTTAAAAGTAATTTTACGCCGCATTTTGGAATAAAAACACGGTTTACTTGCCTCTGAACTTGTTCGTCTCTGTCTCAAAATAATTATTAATGGAGGCAAAATTGCAAAACAAGTCTGATTTTTAAGTGATGTGAACATGTTGATGTAGAGTAGAGTGTATGTAGATAGAAAATGCCAACGATTATTTGTACAAAAGTATCAATTTAACCTCATCAGTCGTGCCGCAGGGTAGCCTACAACAGTAACATAGTAGTGGTGATGTCAACGTGGGTTACGTCATACACGCAGCTGTCGCCGTGGCGTGTAGTGTAGTGTTACTGGCGCTGCGCTGGCGACACGGCATTCTGCGACAAACAGCTGTCGTGTCGCAGGGTACAACAGTAACATAGTGGTGGGTGATGTCAACGTGGGTTACGTCATACACGTAGCTGTCGCCGTGGCGTGTAGTGTAGTGTTACTGGCGCTGCGCCTGGCGACACGGCATTCTGCGACAAACAGCTGTCGTGTCGCCGACATACAAGCTTTTCCGCAACATTCCGTCTACAAATAGCTCTAGTTTTGGTTATAATTATCATATCAACAAGGATACATTCTCACAAACATGTCTATGTTAATGCATAGTTTACAGGGCGAATAAATTAATAATATTGTTGTATGTTGTGGAATAATGTTTCAGGAAACTAGAAAATACTGTTAATCTACCAGAACTTAAGCTACCATGTAAGACAAATTACCTGTTTATAAAATAAAAATGCTATATTATTTTGTGTTGTAATTTTATAGAAAGTTTTGTTTTAGGGCTTGTGGCTGGCAATGATAGACAAAAACACAGGAGAAAACCACTAACAACTACGGAGGGTGTAGTGGTAAAATTATTGGGTACTGTATAAAATATGGGTAGTTTAATTCATTAAAATGTACAAAATTCTTATGTTTTTAAGTAAGAGAGTTCTTTTCTCCGTAAGAAAAGCAGTACCAGGTTATCCGAGCCTTTTTCGTTGGTTTTAATTCACTTTTTTAAGGGTGTCATTGTAATAAAGCTATTAAATTTCTACCAAAAACCAACTATACCTCTTCACAAGTAACAGCTGTTTCAAAAAAAGGTACATTCACACTTGGCGAGTTACTAGCTGCGAGTGTCAGCTGTATTGAAAAACAATTCAAAAATCCTGCTAGTACTCGCAGGTAAGGTAATTTTACATTGGTCAGGTTCACGTTACATCCACCGTAAAGCGGTTTGTTTACGTTTTGCTAATCACGTGACTAATTTCAGACATTTTATTTGTGGGATTGGTCACGTGATAGGCAAAAACGTAAACAAACCGCTTTACGGTGGATGTAACGTGAACCCGACCATTCACACTACGCAAGTTATAGCAAGTTGCTAGTAGAAGAAGCGAATGTAAACACGTTTTGTATTAAACATATGGTTTATGAAAACTAAATTATGGACATTAAATTAAGTAGGCCTACTACATTTAAAATATAAATAATATATTATAAAACTGTTTTATGGTTAAAGACAATATGTGTGAAAAATAGTTATTATCATAATGCTATTAATAGAATTTATTTTTTTTCCCACAACCACCGAAAACGAGCGTGGTGGGACGATCGGCTTCTCCCAAGACGCATACAAAAATATATATTTTCATTTTTATTTGGGTACTCAGTATTACTTGTGCTTAAATGTTATAATGCTGCAATTTTATCTAAATTTGTCACAATATAAATTATTTTACGATAGGCCTAAACGTTAATGTAGTTAGGAGTGTTACGTGCGTCTGACACTGAATTATCTACCCACTAGGCTGAGCTATATAGGCTAATCGACTACTGCTCTACTGGCCTTCATAGATTTAAGGTATTTTTCTAGGAGCGTCTGACCCTCGATCGATTTCCTTCTAGCCGTTGTAGACGCTACTACGACCACGTCTATTAGTAGTGTGCACCTCAAATAAGTAAAAAGTTACACATTTTAAAAAAAAATATCGCAAATTATTTGTATTTTTGTGAATATAAAAACTTATTTGGGAAGGCATTGATAATAACTCGTAATCTTTAACTTCATGACTTGAAGCACCAACTTTTTTAAGCACCTGTGAGCCTTATAAATAAATACTGCGCATATATTATTTGTATGTATATATTTAAAAAATTTTAAAACTTGTTAATGGTCTCATTTCTTATAACTTAACAGTTTTGAAAAACACACTACATTTGATAAGAGAAGGAAATACAAGTAATTAATTAATAAGTACAAATACACTGTGTATGCACACGCACATACATAACAAGTTTATTCTGTCTCTGTGGGGAAATGCTATATACGGTTTCTGCTACAGGAAGTCTTCACATACCGATACTGTACCAAACTCAAACTGATTGGCAATGAAAAACACTCAGAAAACTTTATTTGCGTCCGTCCGTAAATGATTAATTATTAGGTAATAACTTAATAATGTTGCATTCGATCATCTAAATACAGTTAATTTTAATCATTTCTACTATAATTAAATTTAATAAATTTTAGGTACAGTCACACTTGAAAGTTATTATTCTTTACAAAACTACTTCGTTAATGGCTGAAAATCTAGTAAAAAGGTCGAAATTATACTTGGCGGTACTGTAAATAACAAAGACAACGACTATGGATAAAAACTGTCACCCGTTGTTATATGTAGGCCTATCGAAGTGTAATTTCCAGTTTTGTTTTCGAGGTGATGGCTTTTCTTAATCTTATATCTGATTTCATTAAATTTTTGTAAAGGCACTCGCATCACCCTCTGAAATGAATCAGGATCTTCCATTCTCAGCTCATCAAATAGCGTAGATGAAGCTTCAAGTTCCTATCTTCGACCAATCCAGGGTCCAACCCACCATCTCCTCTTTCTCCTATACTAATCTCTTTCTCACACAACTCGCATTTTAAGGTTGTATTCCTTATTTTCTTCGAAATGCCTCTGGAGGACATTTAAATATTGTTATTCCTTTTTAGGGTTAAAACAAAACAATAATATAATAAATATGTCAGCTGATTCATACAGATTACAAATATTATCACACGAGATAGTGGAAGCTAGCTTGCTGTTGGCTAGTTGCTAGTCAATTAAAAAATTAATTAAAACAAATAACGACTAGCAGCGAGTAACTAGCTAAGTGTGAATGCACCTAAGACTGCTTAAAATTAATGTTCCTTTGTTTTTGTATACATTTGGTTGTTATTTCGTTACCAAAATAGCAGCCCATAAGACCAATATTAAAACCACCATTTTTAAACTTAAATTTAGACCAAATCCGATTTTTCCTGGGATTGAGACTGTTTCTAAACTTATTTATGGTAAAAACACCATTAAATGCAAATTTTAAGCAAAATCTACCAGCTAGATTTAGAGATCATTGAACACACATCCCTTCAGACAGTGCTCTTATTACTCGTATAATACAGGATTGGATCAATCAGATGTTTTGCAAAATGTCTTCGAACGTCTTTAAAAGTCCCATGTTTTAACCATGTAGCCAGTTTCTGCTTTGAAATTTTTAATTCGAAAGTGTAAACAACTCATCGAACCCTAAATACGTTTTAAGGGTTATATTTAAGCTGTTTGGCAGGTTTCATGTTCATGTTAGGTAAGTAGAATCGGGGGTATCGGAGGTAAATCTATACGTAGTAAGAAACTCTACTATTTTTAAAGCACTACTCGTTTTTTATTTGCAACAAGGTGTTATTTTTAGCAGAAAAACCATTCCTTGCCTGTTACAGTTTCTTAGTTGTTCTTTAGCCAACAATTCCTTACCTGTTATAGCTCCTTAGCTGTTCCTTAACTAACAACTCCTTAAATGTTAAAATAAAAACGAGTTTTAGTTTATTCATAGGACCAAGAACTAAAAAGAGAAGACTATACAAATAATGATATCTTGTAAAACGGCTCAACACTCACAACAGCCTCCCCGTGGGCGATATGGCCTCGCATGTTTTAGTAGGCCTACGAATACCTGAATTCAGACATTCCATGATTATGGAGATTTTGCAGTAAGTGGATTTTCATTTGTAGATGTCACGCAAACATTAAGTACTCTTCTCCTTCCTTATTACATGCAAACTTTAAAAATATTTAAGGGGTTTTTGTGTTGAGAACTCCTCCTACAATTTTCAACAGATTTTCAAGCTTTTGGTGTCGTTGGATAGGGCTTAGTCTGTAGTTGTTCCCGCAAAAAATTGAAGAGAATCAGATTGAAAATAAACGCGCTGTCCACCCCTGATATCTAAAAATTTCCTATTAAAATTAAAATAACATTGGGATTGAATAAAGCATTTAAACATCTATTAATATACAGCTGTAAATACGTATAGTTTTTGGTGATTACTGATATTCACAATATTGGTTTTGGTCGGACGTCATTGATTCAGAATAACTATAACTTTTGTGTTGTATCAAAATATATTGCTCGACTTTGAGCAACAAGTACACTAGTTTCAATTAATATTTTTAAATTCTTTGAATAGGTTGCATGAGCATGTGTTTATTTTGTTTTTGTGTTATTGCCTCCATTACTATTAAAACAATCATGGCCTATAATAATACTAAATACCATTTACTAAATATTTGAACAATCATTTACTATAAAGTTGTTAATAACAAACGCTAGCAAATCTGGAAGAACAGATGTTTAGAACTCCTCCTACAATTTTCAACCGATTTTCAAGTTTTTTGGTGTCGTTGGACTCTAGTGGTTTCCACCAAAAACTGATAAGAATCGGACTGAAAATAAAGGCACTATCAACCATTGAAATCCCAAAATTTCTCATTTAAATAACATTGGGATTGAATAATTTTTAAACATCTCTTAATAATCAGCTGTAAATCCGTGTAGTTTCGGTGATTAAATAAGATATTCACAACATGGGATTGGTCGGATGTCATTGATTTAGAGAGCTAAAAGTAACATTTGTATTGTACTAAAACAAATTGCCCGATTTCGAGCAACAGGTATACTAATTTGTTAAAAAATGCTTAATAAAATGTATAAGGTTCCAATTCAAGATTCGTTTTTCTGCTGATCCTAGATTTAGTTAAAATAAATTTACTCTCTTACTATTTAACACATTTTATAAATTACATACCGTTCATAATTTTTTACTCATAATATTCCAGTTATGATTTAACATTTATAGTTGATTCTGGTTTCACAAAAAAACCCCGAACCCAAACCTCGATAAAAGTTATTTGATTATAATTTCAAATCCTCTCTAAAAATACTAATGAAATTACCTTCATGTTTTTTTTTACACCAGAAGGACTCACCAGGAGAACAAATTTTACACCCTTTAAACTTGAGTTATTATTCCGAAACTAAAAAATTTTAATATCATTAAAATTCTCATTTCCAATGGATGAGAATCACGCAAGATAATACCCATAGACACAAGATAATAGATATTATAAGAAGCTTCCCTGAACCGATTACCCGCGGGTGATATCAATCATTTAACAGCTGGAAATGTCACAGAATGATGGATAGGTCTTTGGATTAAAACATGCTGTAATGATGACCTAATTTATTTCGTTCGACGGTCCCGAATATATGTTAAGTGCTTCGACACATCAAAGTACCATGATGATTATTAATAGCTCAGCACTTAAACCAGGTAAACTCTGTTATTTAATATTATTAATTTACAATTTACTTTTCTTAGCAAAACATAACTTCTTTTCAATATAAAAAGGTGATATAAGTCTAAAATATAAAATTATTAAACTATGTGATCCGATGCCACCATGAGATGAAGGAGCCTTGAATAAAAGTTATTCAGTTCACCAGTAAAAAATACAAGACATGCAATGATCATTAATGCAATATTCATTTTTCTACGAATTGTTTACTTATATTAATAAAATGTGACTTGATTTAATCTAAGATTCAGTCTCAAAATCAAATGAACAGATTATCTGCAGTGAAAAAATTGATCAGTGAAGGGGTTGTCATGATCAGTTTATAAATTTGTGAATATTGTTTTGCATAAGGGATATTAACTCCTCTCTGCCATCGAAACATTACATTAATAAAGAATCTAACAAAGAAGAACATTTGGGGATCGTATATTACAACACTTATATTTGGATGTTAAATCAAATAGAGGTATTTCATACTAGGAACTAAAAACTAAAATCGAAGTATTACACCAGAAAAGCTTTACCCTGTTGGCGGCCGTGCCATTTCCTTTCACGATCAAAGTGTGAAGATTGCTTCCGGAACATCCTTTGGCTCCTTTTCCGGTGACATCTGACAATCTTTTATACATCGGTTCAACTGCTTGGAAGAGAAAAGCGTCTTTTGTCTACGTCTAGTATCAATGTTTTGCAAATGATTGAAAAGAAACATCCATTGTAGTTTATTTTCTGAAATTGCGTTGTACAGGTTTTAGAAATATAGTCTTCAGAATTGCATAGTTTATTAACCATTTACTCTGATGTGATACTTCATCCACAAATATACTGTTAAATTTTATGCTTTTTATATATTGTCATGTAATTTAAATAAGCATTGACAGATTTAATTTACCTGTGAATCTGTCAGTAAACCTCAGGTAATTTGATCCTTCTTATGCTAATCAGAAGTGACCCAGAGGCTAATCAAGACCCACGACACTACAGGCCGGAGTCGCCCCCTCCATTAGGGGCCGGTACGTCACAGCAGTGGATCGGCCCGAGCGGTAATACATGGGTATGGATCAGTGGGGTCGCTCACTTGACGCGAGCTCAAATATTCGAACTTCCTTGCTTGGTTTTAAAAGTGATACATAAGTATTTAATATTACTATAATCTTCATTATATGGTGATCACAATGGAGCAACTCTTACATGCATTTAAACAATTTTGCTATTTTTTTATTGTTTTAAATTATTTATACTGTATGTAAACTGGATTCAATACACAAATATCGTGATTATACTTGAGCACGTTGTTGTTTCATTGACTCTATTAGCTCTTAGAAACTGTTTTATTTTGTTTTGTTTTTACTCTTTAAGTTCAACGTAATTTTTTTCAATTTGGACTTAAATGAAAATATATTTTCTCTCTTTTGAAGATTTGTATATCATATTATTTATACCAAAGAACTAAGATATCTGCAAAGTTGGGAGACAACCTATGCAGTTTTGCGATCTCTGTGTATGCATGTGTAATACTTTTCTCACATTTTAGTACAGGAGATTCAACTATTTAATTTAGACCACCTGATATATTTAGTGAAATCACAATTTTACTTCCAGTCTTACGTAATGTCCGGTGCCTGTCAGTCAGGCAGAGCTAATCTCAAACGATAACGTGCTCTGATCTTGAAATGACTGAAAAGATCAAAGACGACTGCATGGAACGGCTCACGTTCATAGATAAAGCGTTAACAAATCATAGTTTTGTATCTCATCACGGGCATTTTATCACCACTTATTTTAACTCCTATATAGCTAAAAAATATTCATCACTTAATCTAATGCCTGTTTTACAGTTTGGTGTTAGACTGAAATATACATGTTGAAAATATGATAAAGTGATAAAAAAACATATTGGTTATGGTGATTTGTATATAAAAAATACATCTTACAAGTATTTATGAAAGAAATTATAAAAACAATCTACTATATATTTGTCAAATACCACTCACTCATGTATCAGAGAATCTCAATAACCATGGGGTATAGAGGATTGAAATTTTGCATGGACGTTCCACTTTGCTCAAAAATGCTCACTAAGAAACAGTTTTGCAAAATTCCTTCAGGTCTCCGCCCCACAGGACTTCAAAATTTCCATCTAATGTTAATCTTATCTTCTACTATATATTTGTCAAATACCACTCACTCATGTATCAGAGAATCTCAATAACCATGGGGTATAGAGGATTGAAATTTTGCATGGACGTTCCACTTTGCTCAAAAATGCTCACTAAGAAACAGTTTTGCAAAATTCCTTCAGGTCTCCGCCCCACAGGACTTCAAAATTTCCATCTAATGTTAATCTTATGGCCAATTTTTAATACAAATCAAAGCAACAACTAATCTGAAAAACTATGGGACCTAGAATGTTCAAATTTAGCACGGGTGTTCTTCTTTGCTCATAGGTGCTCACTAAGAACGGTTTTGCAAAATTCCATCAGGGCTCTGCCACACAGGACTTCGAAATTTCTATCTAATGTTATCCTTATGGCCAATTTTTTATACAAATCTAGGAAACAACGAATATAGAAAACTGTAAGACCTGCGATGTTGAAATTTGGCATGGATGTTCTGCTTTGCTCATAGGTGCTCACTAAGAAACGGTTTTGCAAAATTCCATCAGGGCTCCGCCTCACAGGACTTCAAAATTATTAATGTTATTCTTATGGCCAATTTTTAATATGAATCTAGGAAATTCATATCTGAAAAACCATATGACCTAAGACAATTATTTGGAACATTTTCAATGGGAGATCCACTTCGCCCATCGGTGCTCACAAAGAAACGCATCTTCGGTGCTCTTGGAAAGCATCTTCAGGGCTCCGCCCCTCGGGTCTATTAAATTGGTCTGGCCAATGGGGTTGAAATTTGGCATGGACATTTCTCTTTGTTCAAAGGTATTCACTAAGAAACGGTTTTGCAAATATAGTTTTTGAAGTCCTTTAGGGCTCCGCCCCACAGGACATCAAAATTACTCTATTGCATCAGTTGTTGAAATTTGACATTGACATTCCTCTTTGCTCACAAGTATTCACTAAGAGATAGATTTGCAAATTTAAAGATTATTATTATATAGTTTTAGAAGTCCTTTAGGACTCCACCCCACTGGACTTCAAAATGACTCAAGAGCATATGGGGTTGAAATTTGACGTAGACATTCCTCTTTACTCATATATGTACTCACTAAGAAACGGTTTTATAAATATAGTTTTTGTGTCCTTTAGGGCTCCGCCCCACAGGACTTCATGATTACTATAAAGCCTACAGGGTTGAAATTCTACGTGGACGTTCCTCTTTACTCATGTGTACTCATGAAGAAACAGTTATGCAAGTCCTTTAGTTTTTGAAGTCCTTTAGGGCTCCGCCCCACTGGACTTCTAAATTACTCTTTTGCATACAGGGTTGAAACTTGACTTTGACGTTCCTCTTTACTCATTTGTACTCACTAAGAAAAGGTTATGCAAAGATAGTTTTTGATGTCCTTTAGGGCTCCGCCCCACAGAACATCAAAATTACTCTATTGCATCAGTTGTTGAAATTTGACATTGACATTCCTCTTTGCTCACAAGTATTCACTAAGAAACAGTTTTGCAAATATAAAGATTATTATTATATAGTTTTAGAAGTCCTTTAGGGCTCCGCCCCACTGGACTTCAAAATTACTCAAGAGCATATGGGGTTGAAATTTGACGTAGACATTCCTCTTTACTCATATATGTACTCACTAAGAAACGGTTTTATAAATATAGTTTTTTATGTCCTTTAGGGCTCTGCCCCACAGGACTTCATGATTACTATAAAGCCTACAGGGTTGAAATTCTACGTGGACGTTCCTCTTTACTCATGTGTACTCATGAAGAAACAGTTATGCAAGTCCTTTAGTTTTTGAAGTCCTTTAGGGCTCCGCCCCACTGGACTTAAAAATCACTCTAGGGCCTATGGGTTTGAAATTTAGTATTTACGTTCCTCTTTGCTTATAGGTATTCACTAAGAAACGGTTTTCCAAGTATAGTTTTTTAAGTCCTTTAGGGCTCCGCCCCACTGGACTTCTAAATTACTCTTTTGCATACAGGGTTGAAACTTGACTTGGACGTTCCTCTTTACTCATTCGTACTCACTGAGAAAAGGTTACGCAAAGATAGTTTTTTATGTCTTTCAGGGCTCCGCCCCACTGGACTTCAAAATTACTCTAGGACATACAAGGTTGAAATTTAACGTGGACGTTCCTTTTTACTCATACGTACTCACTAAGAAACGGTTTTACAAAATAAAGTCTTTGAAGTCCTTTTGGGCTCCGCCCCACTGGACTTTAAAATTACTATATAGCCTACAGGGTTGAAATTTGACCTTTTTACTTGTTATGTTGCCTACTAAATAAAAAATGGTTTTGCAAAAATAGTTTTTGAAGTCCTTTAGAGCCCCCTACGTAAGCCCCCCTATGGGGTTTGAAATTAGACATATTCGTTCCTCTTTGCTCATATGTGCTCATTAAGAAAATATTTTGCAAAATTCAATGCTCTGCTTACAAAATTCTCAAGAAAGAAGATTTCGTTGCTCTTTAAAGAGATATTATTACATGTAAAATGAATTTAATCACGGGCGAAGCCGTGACGGGCAACAGCTAGTTCTAGATATAATTTTCTAATCCTTCTTATTGGAACAGAACGTATTACTCAAATAATTCACAAATAAAATTTGTCAACAGCTCTATATTTGAGTAAAAATAACTTATAATTATAGCACCTACTTTTAACCATAGAAGTTCGTTTTTAAGTAATACTTTTTATCTCTATATGTAAAATATTTATTCGGAGTAATTACATAAAATGCATAGAAAAAAGTCTCTAGAGCAAGGATACAACAATTTCCACTTAAAATACATTATTCAGACTTTTATAAACAATCAAAACACAAATTAAATAAATCAAGCTAAAGAAAACATTTTTATATTTAAATACTGAAATTTTTTATGGGGAACACCAAGATTATTGGAATTTTCCAACATCAGCCACAACACAACAACTTAGGCCTACATAAAATTGTTACTAGTAAAGATTTAAAAAAAAAAAAAATAAAATAAAATAAATAACTTATTTTTTTAAACAAAAAAAGGAACAAAAAAAACTTATTTTGATATATGTTAAATAGTATGTTTGTTTGGTTACTTTTTCGTATGTTTAAAATTGAACTTCTTAAAAGGTTGAACATTATTTGAAAACTGGCCCATAAAATAAAATATTAACCAAAATGAGAGGTTCCGTGATGTTTTCATAAACTAATAATGTTATTGGTAGCTGATGTGTACTTTGTTTAATAGTCCGCTGAACATAATAAAAATAATAATGGAATAATAATATTGTCCCTGGAAGTCTTTAGTCTTTGCTACTTCTATTGTTAATAAAAATAAAACAATGCTTTTGATTAAAAAATAGTTTTGAAAATGTTACAAAAGCTAAAAAATATAATTACTTTGTTCTGTCTAAAAAATAGAAAAACTGTAATATTATGCCAACATAAAATATATATATAATTTTTCTGCTCTAGTAATACTGCACCAGCAGTTGAAATAGTATTCATTTATCGGAAATCGTATACTATGATAAGAGCACTGTCTGAAGGGATGAGTGTTCCATGATCTGGAAGTCTAGCTGATAGATTTTGCTTAAACTTTGTATTCAAGAGTGCTTAGCCCCAAAAATAAGTTAAGTTTATAAACAGCCTCGATCCCAGGAAAATCGAATTTGGTCTAAATTTAAGTTTAAAAACGTAATTTTTGACATTGGTCTTAAGGGTTGCTATTTCGGTAACGAAATAACAACAAAAGGTATACAAAAATAAAGGAATATTAATCTTAAGCAGTCTTTCTGAAACAACTGTTAACAGTGAAGAGGTATAGTTGTTTGTTAGTGGAAATATAATAGCTTTATTACTATGACACTATAAGAAAAGTGAATTAAAACCAACGAGTAAGGCTCGATTAACCTGGCACTTAAGTAATTAAAGCAATATTTTGTAATTTTTATAAACCTTTATTTTTTGTTACTGGATAATGAATACCCTACAACATTTGAATCTGATTTCCCGAACAATTTACGAATTTTAGAGTGGACACGTTCGAAAACACTAAACCTTCGTCTTTTCCTCCGCAGCCGCCGGATGTAGTTAGGGATCTTCCGGTTGCCTGACACGTGCAGTTCTTGCAGGGGAAGTCGCTCCCAGAACCGCCGGTCGCTCAGGTCGTTCGTGGACGTTGCCTTGATGCTGTCCCTGTCCATGATAAGCACGTGGTCCAACTTGCCCTTTATCACGATGTTTTTAGCCACCGGGGGCCATTCCTTTTCCAACCCCAACATTTTCGGTTTTCCACTCTCCATGAAGCTCTCCCAAACCCCCACCATTCGTTTGACCATCACCTCGTCTCCTGTTTCTATGGGCTCGAATTTTTTCATTTTTAAAATGTACGTCATGTCATCGACATGACTCGCTCCTAAATCCGCGTTAGACTTGGATAATATCTCCGAATAACTCTTGGCCCCTCGATACCCAAACATGTAGAAGTAGACGTTGGAAGGACTCGCTTTAGCGTGGAGCCTCACCGAATTCTCGATGGAGGTCATGAACAGACGGTCACCGATCATTTTTATTGCTGCGTTTCTGTTTGCCTTATTAACCGGATGGCCCATCATGTAATGCTGGGATATTTCTTGAGCGACAGAATGAAACTTTTCCTTGTTACCGCAGTGCTCATACATCAACAGGTACGGGAGGATCTCGTCCAGTGAGAGTTCAAGTCATAGAGATGGTCCTTTCGGTCTATGAAGTATCCCCCGGGTTCGAGACCCTCAGCCGTAGTGGCACTGGCGACCCAAGGAGCGTCCTTCACCCTTTTCTCAGTAAGGGTGAAATACGGGTGCTCGTACAGAAAAGGATTCGGACTCCACAAGTCAACCACCGGACCGAATGGCACATAAGCATTGAACGTTTTCCAGGAATTTCGTCCTTCACGATTTTCTCGACAAGCTCTCTGGCAGGTTTTTCTTTCAGACATTTAATCATCTTTTGGACATCCTCTCGAGTCATATCTCTGTCGCCGGACCCACAGTCGACCAGTGAGCCCATGTACTTGGCGGTCTGCTCCACGTCTTTCGTCTTGATAAGCGGACTGAGGGCCACGCCGCTCATGGAGATGCCTTTGGTGAACAGGTGCCTGGACATGGGCGCCAGGTAATGCAGGTGCACGCTCACAGCGCCGGCAGACATCCCCGCCAGCATCACTTTGTCCGGGTCCCCGCCGAAGTGACGGATGTGTTTCTTCACCCATTGCAGGGCCATCACTTGGTCTTTTAGTCCCATGTTGCCGGGGACGATGTCGTCGCCTGTCGACAAAAAGCCAAAGGGACCGAGACGGTAGTTGATAGAGACGAAGACCACCTTCTTGTTGTATTTCAGCAGGTATTCGGGGGACTGCGCGTGCCCCGCGCCGAAGATGAATGCTCCTCCGTGGATGAAGACTATCACATCGTACTTTGCGTTTTCATCTAAGTTGGTGGTGTAGATGTTTAAAACTAGACAGTCTTCTTCCCCTTGAACCGCTCTCTCTAGATCTTTCATGTGCGGTATATATTGAATGCATTTCTTAGGTTTATTAGCTTTAAAAACACCATCTTTAAATTTTTCCTCCCATTGTTCCGAATCAGCAAATCGTTCCTTCACTTTTGCGTAAGGCACGCCATAAAAAACATTGTACTTTGTACTCGTATCGTAGACATTTTCTGCTTCCGAACCAGAAATAGCACCGAACTCCGTATTCACTAGAATTTCTTTTCCTTCTGTTGTACCACCTAGAGGAATAAAAGACACAAGAAATAGTTGAATGAGAACGAGAGTAGAAGTCACTGCCATGTCGTCGTTTGAAATCTAGCGAAAAGACACTGATAAACACCAAAGTTACATATTTCCACCTAAACGAACAGAGAGTGACACAGCGTAGCATACATGTGGCAGCACATGCTGTTTGCTTCTCTAATTTGTGAGGAATTATAATGAACATCATTAATAATACCTGTTTTTCGAGTAACGACGTCATCGAAATAACAAATTACGGTACTAACAACTTAACGATGGTAATGGAAGATGTTTCCCTATTAAAACAAAATATCCGTTTTTGTACAGAGTGGGTAAAAGTTGATTCAAAATAAATACCAATTCAAGGCATGAATTATTAAAAGGATACAGTTTTCTTTTGAAGAAGATAAAATGGGCACGAGTAATTAAAACTGTTTAAAAATCACGATTAAAAAGGTACATTTATGATATCAATGTACAGTAACCAGTTTGAACAAAAGATATAAAAACCAAAACGAAGAAACAGTACTTCGAAATAAATAGGTCACAAACGACTCAACAACAAGATTAGGTACTCGTACTCCAGAGTCTGATTCAATTTAGTGTTCAAACAAAGTTATTTACTATATAGTGTATAGTGGAATATTCAAGTATATTGGTGTTTTATATATTTTACAAAATAGTGTCTTCAATCTACACTTCTAAGACACTTGGGGAGTGATGTTGTTCGCGTCCGCAGCATTCCATTACAGTTGCACGTACTCCCTGGGTGGTGCTAAACGAACAAAAACTTTTTGGCAGCTGAACTATCACGCGAGTGATCTCTCAGCTATGCCAGCTGCCAGACCAAATTCAAACGGCGCTTTCCAGGGCCATTTTAGAAATGTAGGCTCCGTTTAAATATAGGCCTATGTCATCTGAACGTAGAGGGTCTGAGCAAATCAAAAAGTTACTGCCTCAGCAAGGTGCTGCGAGAAAATAATGTCGATGTCCTCGCACTACAAGAAACACATTTAGAAGACCTAGAGAACAGTGCGAGGGGAAACATCACAGGATATAGGCTTGTGGAGGAAATAGGACACAGGGTCTATGGTGTGGCGACTTACGTTAGGCAAGATATAGACGACGTATCAGTCTGCCACAAAAGTTGTGTGAACAGCATATTTACTATTGCTGTTAAGGTATCTGAGACTACCATTGTCAATGTCTACAAACCACCGAATATCCAGTGGCAAGATACAGCTCTCCCATCTTTTGAACATCCTGTGGTATATGTAGGTGACTTTAACAGTCATCACACACAGTGGGGATACTCGTCCGATGATGAAAATGGCACTCGTCTTACAAGCTGGGCTGAAAATAACAACCTTTTCTTGGTATTTAATGCCAAGGACCCACACACTTTCCATTCTGCCCGATGGCGGCGTGGGTACTCCCCAGACTTGTGCTTTTGTTCTCGTGACCGGTCAGCAACACCCATACCAACTTGCAGGAGGGTCCTAGATGCTTTTCTTCACTCTCAGCATAGGCCTGTTCTGATATCAGTGGAATCCAAATTCCTCTCGTAAGATCTTTTCCTCGGCCTAGGTGGAACTTCAACAAAGCTGAGTGGGAGGCCTTCTCTTCCAGGCTTGACAAAGGCATCAGGTTCATCCCCCCTAAAATAAAAAACTATGATCGGTTCACACGACTTGTTCTGTCTTGCGCTAAAGCGTCTATCCCAAGAGGTTTTAGGAAAGAGTACATACCAGGATGGAGTCAAGAGTGCGAAGACCTTTACAGTGAGTTCACTGACACTGCCGACAGAGATGTAGCGGACCAACTCCTTAACTCTCTCGACAACTCCAGGAGAGAGAAATGGGTGAAAACTGTTGAAAATCTGAACTTCACTCGCAGTAGTCGGAAAGCTTGGTCTCTACTCAGGAAGCTCTTCACTGGGAAGCCAAATGAAAAACCCGCAACCTCGCAACCTCGCCCTTGTGTTATTTGCAAAACGCCTCTCCTGTCTATCTAAACCGGTGCGTACGTCCGCAGATAGGAAAATAAATTTTAAGCTTAATGAAATTAAGGAAAGTCGGCAAGCGCCATTGGAAGTCTCCAGACCTTTCACAGTAGATGAGCTGGATGTGGCGATTGATGCTATGCAAATTGGCAAAGCAGCAGATATGGATGAAATCTTCCCGGGTTCATAAAAAACTTGGGTAAAAAGGCTAGACAGTGGCTTCTTGCAGTTTTTAATTCCATAAGGGAAACCGGCGACTTGCCTGGTATATTTAGAAGATCGAAATAATAGCTGTCTTGAAGCCAAATAAAGATCCACAACTGCCAGAAAGTTACCGACCCATAGCTCTTCTTAGTGTCTGTTATAAGCTGCTCGAGAGGTTGATATACAACAGAATCCTCCCTGTTCTGGATTCCAGCATCCCCGTCGAACAAGCTGGGTTTAGGCCTGGGCGCAACTGCTGTGACCAGGTTTTCATCGAGAACGGGTTTGAGCGAAAACTGAAAACCTCTGTTGCTTTCTTAGATCTTACTGCAGCTTATGACACTGTCTGAAGAAAAGGCCTTCTCATTAAATTTTATAACCTGATT
>JAQYXR010000645.1:0-67682 GCA_030545055.2 Neoaliturus tenellus
GTACTCCATGATCATGCAGTAGTTATGTACAACGGTCTAATGTGTCACCTACAACACTAACTTTGACCCCACGCTGAGCTGTTGTAGCTGTCAATATCTGTCGTGCTGTGTCCTCAGTTGCCTCAGGTATGCCAGGAGGTCACCACAGGGCACGTACTCCATGATCATGCAGTAGTTATGTACAACGGTCTGATGTGTTACCTACAACACTCACCTTGACCCCACGCTGAACTGTTGTAGCTGTCGATATCTGTCGTGCTGTTTCCTCAGTTGCCTCAGGTATGCCAGGAGGTCACCACACGGCACGTACTCCATGATCATGCAGTAGCTATGTACAACGGTCTGATGTGTCAAGTACAACACTCACTTTGACCCCACGCTGAACTGTTGTAGCTGTCGATATCTGTCGTGCTGTGTCCTCAGTTGCCTCAGGTATGCCACAAGGTCACCACAAGGCACGTACTCCATGATCATGCAGTAGTTATGGACAACGGTCTGATGTGTCACCAACAACACTCACTTTGACCCCACGCTGAACTGTTGTAGCTGTCGATATCTGTCGTGATGTGTCCTCGTTGCCTCAGGTATGCCAGGAGGTCACCACACGGCACGTACTCCATGATCATGCAGTAGCTATGTACAACGGTCTGATGTGTTACCTACAACACTCACTTTGACCCCACGCTGAACTGTTGTAGCTGTCGATATCTGTCGTGATGTGTCCTCGTTGCATCAGGTATGCCACAAGGTCACCACACAGCACGTACTCCATGATCATGCAGTAGTTAAGTACAACGGTCTGATGTGTTACCTACAACACTCACTTTGACCCCACGCTGAACTGTTGTAGCTGTCGATATTTGTCGTGCTGTGTCCTCGTTGCCTCAGGTATGCCACAAGGTCACCACAAGGCACGTACTCCATGATCATGCAGTAGCTATGTACAACGGTCTGATGTGTCACCAACAACACTCACTTTGACCCCACGCTGAACTGTTGTAGCTGTCGATATCTGTCGTGATGTGTCCTCGTTGCCTCAGGTATGCCACAAGGTCACCACAAGGCACGTACTCCATGATCATGCAGTAGCTATGTACAACGGTCTGATGTGTCACCAACAACACTCACTTTGACCCCACGCTGAACTGTTGTAGCTGTCGATATCTGTCGTGCTGTGTCCTCGTTGCCTCAGGTATGCCACAAGGTCACCACAAGGCACGTACTCCATGATCATGCAGTAGCTATGTACAACGGTCTGATGTGTCACCAACAACACTCACTTTGACCCCACGCTGAACTGTTGTAGCTGTCGATATCTGTCGTGCTGTGTCCTCAGTTGCCTCAGGTATGCCAGGAGGTCACCACACGGCACGTACTCCATGATCATGCAGTAGTTATGTACAACGGTCTGATGTGTCACCAACAACACTCACTTTGACCCCACGCTAAACTGTTGTAGCTGTCGATATATGTCGTGCTGTGTCCTCAGTTGCCTCAGGTATGCCAGGAGGTCACCACACGGCACGTACTCCATGATCATGCAGTAGTTATGTACAACGGTCTGATGTGTCACCAACAACACTCACTTTGACCCCACGCTGAACTGTTGTAGCTGTCAATATCTGTCGTGCTGTGTCCTCAGTTGCCTCAGGTATGCCAGGAGGTCACCACACGGCATGTACTCCATGATCATGCAGTAGTTATGTACAACGGTCTGATGTGTCACCAACAACACTCACTTTGACCCCACGCTGAACTGTTGTAGATGTCGATATCTGTCGTGCTGTGTCCTCAGTTGCCTCAGGTATGCCAGGAGGTCACCACAAGACACGTACTCCATGATCATGCAATAGTTATGGACAACGGTCTGATGTGTCAAGTACAACACTCACTTTGACCCCACGCTGAACTGTTGTAGCTGTCGATATCTGTCGTGCTGTGTCCTCAGTTGCCTTAGATATGCCAGGAGGTCACCACACGGCACGTACTCCATGATCATGCAGTAGTTATGTACAACGGTCTGATGTGTCACCAACAACACTCACTTTGACCCCACGCTGAACTGTTGTAGCTGTCAATATCTGTCGTGCTGTGTCCTCAGTTGCCTCAGGTATGCCAGGAGGTCACCACACGGCATGTACTCCATGATCATGCAGTAGTTATGTACAACGGTCTGATGTGTCACCAACAACACTCACTTTGACCCCACGCTGAACTGTTGTAGATGTCGATATCTGTCGTGCTGTGTCCTCAGTTGCCTCAGGTATGCCAGGAGGTCACCACACGGCACGTACTCCATGATCATGCAGTAGTTATGTACAACGGTCTGATGTGTCACCTACAACACTCCCTTTGACCCCACGCTGAACTGTTGTAGCTGTCGATATCTGTCGTGCTGTGTCCTCAGTTGCCTCAGGTATGCCAGGAGGTCACCACACGGCACGTACTCCATGATCATGCAGTAGTTAAGTACAACGGTCTGATGTGTCACCTACAACACTCACCTTGAATCCACGCTGAACTGTTGTAGCTGTCGATATCTGTCGTGCTGTGTCCTCAGTTGCCTCAGGTATGCCAGGAGGTCACAACTCGATACGTACTCCATGATCATTCAGAAGTTATGTACAACGGTCTGATGTGTCACCAACAACACTCACCTTGACCCCACGCTGAACTCTTGTAGCTGTCGATATCTGTCGTGCTGTGTCCTCAGTTGCCTCAGGTATGCCAGGAGGTCACCACACGGCATGTACTCCATGATCATGCAGTAGTTATGTACAACGGTCTGATGTGTCACCAACAACACTCACTTTGACCCCACGCTGAACTGTTGTAGATGTCGATATCTGTCGTGCTGTGTCCTCAGTTGCCTCAGGTATGCCAGGAGGTCACCACACGGCACGTACTCCATGATCATGCAGTAGTTATGTACAACGGTCTGATGTGTCACCAACAACACTCACTTTGACCCCACGCTGAACTGTTGTAGCTGTCAATATCTGTCGTGCTGTGTCCTCAGTTGCCTCAGGTATGCAAGGAGGTCACCACACGGCATGTACTCCATGATCATGCAGTAGTTATGTACAACGGTCTGATGTGTCACCAACAACACTCACTTTGACCCCACGCTGAACTGTTGTAGATGTCGATATCTGTCGTGCTGTGTCCTCAGTTGCCTCAGGTATGCCAGGAGGTCACCACACGGCACGTACTCCATGATCATGCAGTAGTTATGTACAACGGTCTGATGTGTCACCTACAACACTCCCTTTGACCCCACGCTGAACTGTTGTAGCTGTCGATATCTGTCGTGCTGTGTCCTCAGTTGCCTCAGGTATGCCAGGAGGTCACCACACGGCACGTACTCCATGATCATGCAGTAGTTAAGTACAACGGTCTGATGTGTCACCTACAACACTCACCTTGAATCCACGCTGAACTGTTGTAGCTGTCGATATCTGTCGTGCTGTGTCCTCAGTTGCCTCAGGTATGCCAGGAGGTCACAACTCGATACGTAATCCATGATCATTCAGAAGTTATGTACAACGGTCTGATGTGTCACCAACAACACTCACCTTGACCCCACGCTGAACTGTTGTAGCTGTCGATATCTGTCGTGCTGTGTCCTCAGTTGCCTCAGGTATGCCAGGAGGTCACCACACGGCACGTACTCCATGATCATGCAGTAGTTAAGTACAACGGATGGATGTGTCACCTACAACACTCACCTTGAATCCACGCTGAACTGTTGTAGCTGTCGATATCTGTCGTGCTGTGTCCTCGTTGCCTCAGGTATGCCACAAGGTTACCACACGGCACGTACTCCATGATCATGCAGTAGCTATGTACAACGGTCTGATGTGTCACCTACAACACTCACTTTGACCCTACGCTGAACTGTTGTAGCTTTCGATATCTGTCGTGCTGTATCCTCAGTTTCCTCAGGTATGCCAGGAGGTCACCACAGGGCACGTGATCCATGATCATGCAGTAGTTATGTACAACGGTCTGATTTGTCACCTACAACACTCACTTTGACCCCACGCTGAGATTTTGTAGCTGTCAATATCTGTCGTGCTGTGTTCTCAGTTACCTCAGGTATGCCAGGAGGTCACCACACGGCACGTACTCCATGATCATGCAATAGTTATGGACAACGGTCTGATGTGTCACCAACATTACTCACTTTGACCCCACGCTGAACTGTTGTAGCTGTCGATATCTGTCGTGCTGTGTCCTCAGTTGCCTCAGGTATGCCAGGAGGTCACCACAAGGCACGTACTCCATGATCATGCAATAGTTATGGACAACGGTCTGATGTGTCACCGACATTACTCACTTTGACCCCACGCTGAACTGTTGTAGCTGTCGATATCTGTCGTGCTGTGTCCTCAGTTGCCTCAGGTATGCCAGGAGGTCACCACACGGCATGTACTCCATGATCATGCAATAGTTATGTACAACGGTCTGATGTGTCACCAACATTACTCACTTTGACCCCACGCTGAACTGTTGTAGCTGTCGATATCTGTCGTGCTGTGTCCTCAGTTGCCTCAGGTATGCCAGGAGGTCACCACACGGCACGTACTCCATGATCATGCAGTAGTTAAGTACAACGGTCTGATGTGTCACCTACAACACTCACCTTGAATCCACGCTGAACTGTTGTCTCTGTCGATATCTGTCGTGCTGTGTCCTCGTTGCCTTAGGTATGCCACAAGGTCACCACACGGCACGTACTCCATGATCATGCAGTAGCTATGTACAACGGTCTGATGTGTCACCTACAACACTCACTTTGACCCTACGCTGAACTGTTGTAGCTTTCGATATCTGTCGTGCTGTATCCTCAGTTTCCTCAGGTATGCCAGGAGGTCACCACAGGGCACGTGATCCATGATCATGCAGTAGTTATGTACAACGGTCTGTTTTGTCACCTACAACACTCACTTTGACCCCACGCTGAGCTTTTGTAGCTGTCAATATCTGTCGTGCTGTGTTCTCAGTTGCCTCAGGTATGCCAGGAGGTCACTACACGGCACGTACTCCATGATCATGCAATAGTTATGGACAACGGTCTGATGTGTCACCTACAACACTCACTTTGACCCCACGCTGAACTGTTGTAGCTGTCGATATCTGTCGTGCTGTGTCCTCACTTGCCTCAGGTATGCCAGGAGGTCACCACAAGGCACGTACTCCATGATCATGCATAAGTTATGTACAACGGTCTGATGTGTCACCTACAACACTCACCTTGACCCCACGCTGAGCTGTTGTAAATGTCAATATCTGTCGTGTTGTGTCCTCAGTTGCCTCAGATATGCCAGGAGGTCACCACACGACACGTACTCCGTGATCATGCAGTAGTTATGTACAACGGTCGGATGTGTCACATACAACACTCACCTTGACCCCACGCTGAGCTGTTGTAGCTGTCAATATCCGTCGTGCTGTGTTTTCAGTTGCCTCAGGTATGCCACGAAGTCGCCACAGTGCACGTACTCCATGATCATGCAGTAGTTATGTACAACGGTCTGATGTGTCACCTACAACACTCACTTTGACCCCACGCTGAGCTGTTGTAGCTGTCAATATCTGTCGTGCTGTGTCCTCAGTTGCCTCAGGTATGCCAGGAGGTCACCACAGGGCACGTACTCCATGATCATGCAGTAGTTATGTACAACGGTCTGATGTGTTACCTACAACACTCACTTTGACCCCACGCTGAACTGTTGTAGCTGTCGATATCTGTCGTGCTGTGTCCTCTTTGCCTCAGGTATGCCACAAGGTCACCACAAGGCACGTACTCCATGATCATGCAGTAGCTATGTACAACGGTCTGATGTGTCACCAACAACACTCACTTTGACCCCACGCTGAACTGTTGTAGCTGTCGATATCTGTCGTGCTGTGGCCTCGTTGCCTCAGGTATGCCACAAGGTCACCACAAGGCACGTACTCCATGATCATGCAATAGTTATGGACAACGGTCTGATGTGTCACCTACAACACTTACTTTGACCCCACGCTGAACTGGTGTAGCTGTCGATATCTGTCGTGCTGTGTCCTCAGTTGCCTCAGGTATGCCAGGAGTTCACCACAAGACACGTACTCCATGATCATGCAATAGTTATGGACAACGGTCTGATGTGTCACCTACAACACTCACTTTGACCCCAAGCTGAACTGTTGTAGCTGTCGATATCTGTCGTGCTGTGTCCTCAGTTGCCTCAGGTATGCCAGGAGGTCACCACAAGGCACGTACTCCATGATCATGCAATAGTTATGGACAACGGTCTGATGTGTCACCTACAACACTCACTTTGACCCCACGCTGAACTGTTGTAGCTGTCGATATCTGTCGTGCTGTGTCCTCAGTTGCCTCAGGTATGCCAGGAGGTCACCACAAGGCACGTACTCCATGATCATGCAATAGTTATGGACAACGGTCTGATGTGTCACCTACAACACTCACTTTGACCCCAAGCTGAACTGTTGTAGCTGTCGATATCTGTCTTGCTGTGTCCTCAGTTGCCTCAGGTATGCCAGGATTTCACCACAAGACACGTACTCCATGATCATGCAGTACTTATATACAGCAGTCTGATGTGTCACCTACAACACTCACTTTGACCCCACGCTGAACTGTTGTAGCTGTCGATATCTGTCGTGCTGTGTCCTCAGTTGCCTCAGGTATGCCAGGAGTTCACCACAAAACACGTACTCCATGATCATGCAGTACTTATATACAGCAGTCTGATGTGTCACCTACAACACTCACTTTGACCCCACGCTGAACTGTTGTAGCTGTCAACATCTGTCGTGTTGTGTCCTCAGTTGCCTCAGTTATGCCATAAGGTCACCACACGACACGTACTCCATGACCATGCAGTAGTTATGTACAACGGTCTGATGTGTCACCTACAACACTCACTTTGACCCCACGCTGAACTGTTTGTAGCCGTCGATATCTGTCGTGCTGTGTCCTCAGTTGCCTCAGGTATGCCACAAGGTCACCACAAGGCACGTACTCCATGATCATGCAATAGTTATGGACAACGGTCTGATGTGTCACCTACAACACTCACTTTGACCCCACGCTGAACTGTTGTAGCTGTCGATATCTGTCGTGCTGTGTCCTCAGTTGCCTCAGGTATGCCAGGAGTTCACCACAAGACACGTACTCCATGATCATGCAATAGTTATGGACAACGGTCTGATGTGTCTCCTACAACACTCACTTTGACCCTACGCTGAACTGTTGTAGCTGTCGATATCTGTCGTGCTGTGTCCTCAGATGCCCCAGGTATGCCAGGAGGTCACCACAGGGCACGTATTTCATGATCATGCAGTAGTTATGTACAACGGTCTGATGTGTCACCTACAATACTCACTTTGACCCCACGCTGAACTGTTGTAGCTGTCGATATCTGTCGTGCTGTTTCCTCAGTTGCCTCAGGTATGACAGGAGGTCACCACACGGCACGTACACCATGATCATGCAATAGTTATGGACAACGGTCTGATGCGTCTCCTACAACACTCACTTTGACCCCACGCTGAACTGTTGTAGCTGTCGATATCTGTCGTGCTGAGTCCTCAGTTGCCTCAGGTATGCCAGGAGGTCACCACACGGCACGTACTCCATGATCATGCAATAGTTATGTACAACGGTCTGATTTGTCACCTACAACACTCACTTTTACCCCACGCTGAACTGTTGTAGCTTTCGATATCTGTCGTGCTGTGTCCTCAGTTGCCTCAGGTATGCCAGGAGGTCACCACAGGGCACGTACTCCATGATCATGCAATAGTTATGGACAACGGTCTGATGTGTCACCTACAACACTCACTTTGACCCCACGCTGAACTGTTGTAGCTGTCGATATCTGTCGTGCTGTGTCCTCAGTTGCCTCAGGTATGCCAGGAGGTCACCACACGGCACACACTCCATGATCATGCAGTAGTTATGTACAACGGTCTGATGTGTCAAGTACAACACTCACTTTGACCCCACGCTGAACTGTTGTAGCTGTCGATATCTGTCGTGCTGTGTCCTCAGTTGCCTCAGGTATGCCAGGAGGTCACCACAAGGCACGTACTCCATGATCATGCAATAGTTATGGACAACGGTCTGATGTGTCACCAACAACACTCACTTTGACCCCACGCTGAACTGTTGTAGCTGTCGATATCTGTCGTGCTGTGTCCTCAGTTGCCTCAGGTATGCCAGGAGGTCACCACACGGCACGTACTCCATGATCATGCAGTAGTTATGTACAACGGTCTGATGTGTCACAACAACACTCACTTTGACCCCACGCTGAACTGTTGTAGCTGTCAATATCTATCGTGCTGTGTCCTCAGTTGCCTCAGGTATGCCAGGAGGTCACCACACGGCATGTACTCCATGATCATGCAGTAGCTATGTACAACGGTCTGATGTGTCACCAACAACACTCACTTTGACCCCACGCTGAACTGTTGTAGATGTCGATATCTGTCGTGCTGTGTCCTCAGTTGCCTCAGGTATGCCAGGAGGTCACCACACGGCACGTACTCCATGATCATGCAGTAGCTATGTACAACGGTCTGATGTGTCACCAACAACACTCACTTTGACCCCACGCTGAACTGTTGTAGCTGTCGATATCTGTCGTGCTGTGTCCTCAGTTGCCTCAGGTATGCCAGGAGGTCACAACTCGATACGTACTCCATGATCATTCAGAAGTTATGTACAACGGTCTGATGTGTCACCAACAACACTCACCTTGACCCCACGCTGAACTGTTGTAGCTGTCGATATCTGTCGTGCTGTGTCCTCAGTTGCCTCAGGTATGCCAGGAGGTCACCACAAGGCACGTACTCCATGATCATGCAGTAGTTATGTACAACGGTCTGATGTGTCACCTACAACACTCACCTTGACCCCACGCTGAACTGTTGTAGATGTCGATATCTGTCGTGCTGTGTCCTCAGTTGCCTCAGGTATGCCAGGAGGTCACCACACGGCACGTACTCCATGATCATGCAGTAGTTAAGTACAACGGTCTGATGTGTTACCTACAACACTCACCTTGAATCCACGCTGAACTGTTGTAGCTGTCGATATCTGTTGTGCTGTGTCCTCAGTTGCCTCAGGTATGCCAGGAGGTCACCACACGGCACACACTCCATGATCATGCAGTAGTTATGTACAACGGTCTGATGTGTCAAGTACAACACTCACTTTGACCCCACGCTGAACTGTTGTAGCTGTCGATATCTGTCGTGCTGTGTCCTCAGTTGCCTCTGGTATGCCAGGAGGTCACCACAAGGCACGTACTCCATGATCATGCAATAGTTATGGACAACGCTCTAATGTGTCACCAAAAACACTCACTTTGACCCCACGCTGAACTGTTGTAGCTGTCGATCGATATCTGTCGTGCTGTGTCCTCAGTTGCCTCAGGTATGCCAGGAGGTCACCACACGGCACACACTCCATGATCATGCAGTAGTTATGTACAACGGTCTGATGTGTCAAGTACAACACTCACTTTGACCCCACGCTGACTGTTGTAGCTGTCGATATCTGTCGTGCTGTGTCCTCAGTTTCCTCTTGTATGCCAGGAAGTCACCACAAGGCACGTACTCCATGATCATGCAATAGTTATGGACAACGGTCTGATGTGTCACCAACAACACTCACTTTGACCCCACGCTGAACTGTTGTAGCTGTCGATCTCTGTCGTGCTGTGTCCTCAGTTGCCTCAGGTATGCCAGGAGGTCACCACGCGGCACACACTCCATGATCATGCAGTAGTTATGTACAACGGTATGATGTGTCAAGTACAACACTCACTTTGACCCCACGCTGAACTGTTGTAGCTGTCGATATCTGTCGTGCTGTGTCCTCAGTTGCCTCAGTTATGCCAGGAGGTCACCACAAGGCACGTACTCCATGATCATGCAATAGTTATGGACAACGGTCTGATGTGTCAAGTACAACACTCACTTTGACCCACGCTGAACTGTTGTAGCTGTCGATCTCTGTCGTGCTGTGTCCTCAGTTGCCTCAGGTATGCCAGGAGGTCACCACGTGGCACACACTCCATGATCATGCAGTAGTTATGTACAACGGTATGATGTGTCAAGTACAACACTCACTTTGACCCCACGCTGAACTGTTGTAGCTGTCGATATCTGTCGTGCTGTGTCCTCAGTTGCCTCAGGTATGCAGGAGGTCACCACAAGGCACGTACTCCATGATCATGCAATAGTTATGGACAACGGTCTGATGTGTCACCAACAACACTCACTTTGACCCCACGCTGAACTGTTGTAGCTGTCGATCTCTGTCGTGCTGTGTCCCTCAGTTGCCTCAGGTATGCCAGGAGGTCACCACGCGGCACACACTCCATGATCATGCAGTAGTTATGTACAACGGTATGATGTGTCAAGTACAACACTCACTTTGACCCCACGCTGAACTGTTGTAGCTGTCGATATCTGTCGTGCTGTGTCCTCAGTTGCCTCAGGTATGCCAGGAGGTCACCACAAGGCACGTACTCCATGATCATGCAATAGTTATGGACAACGGTCTGATGTGTCACCAACATTACTCACTTTGACCCCACGCTGAACTGTTGTAGCTGTCGATATCTGTCGTGTTGTGTCCTCAGTTGCCTCAGGTATGCCAGGAGGTCACCACACGGCACGTACTCCATGATCATGCAGTAGGGGTGCGTCAGCGTGCAGCACCCCAGCATGGTCACTATGTTGGGATGCCGTCCAACCCTTTTCATCATGGAGATCTCTGCTAGGAACTCCTCGACCTCGTCAACCGTCGCTTTGTCTGTGAAATAAATTTAGTTATTTTTCACTCAAAATTCATTTAGTGTTTTCCAAAAATGACAATTTTATTAGATATTTACTAAGGTTTACTATTTTGGTTACTTAAAATACCCAACCATATTGTATACTTTTTTATATAATTGTGATATCTCTTGCATTGAAAGCTCAATCATTTTCAGTCATTCTATTTTATGGACAAAAAATATCTTTGTGAATTTCAAATTTTAATATCACTACACATTGCATTGGAATTATTAAACACAACAAATTTATTACTGAATAAGAAACTAGCTATCTGCTCCTCAGGATTTATTCTAGAAGGTTCTACTGAGATACAAAGTCAAACTTAAACAAAGTGTATTATATCCTAAGAGATAAGTTAGTTTAATCAACGTTTAAAAAACTATCTAAGCTTCACAAGTTAATTGGTCATTGCCTGTTATGTGGCATGTAAATAAATAAATAAATAATTGTATGGTATTAGGGATTTGAATTAGAAAACTCATCCGGCAAATTTTCCATCAATATAAGTTAAACACTTGATCGATCTCTATAATCTGACAGTGAATTTCAATTACCTTATTCTCTATAGTCCGTGGAGATAGCAAAAAAATATATCAGTGATGGATACTGGTCTAAGAGTTTTTTACACTGCTTCTCCATCAAATGGTATCTACAAAACCGCCGGGAGACACTCTCTCAATAGTCCGGATCACCCCCATATGATGTCATCAAAATGGCGGCCCACCAAATTTGCAGTGTTTTAGTTAAATACTTATTACTGACCATCAATCCAACCAATTTTGACTTTGAATGTGTTGTTTTGTAGGTATTGAAATTCTTCAACTGTTAATACCTTAAAATACCCATACTCTTTATAAATAATAATTTAATAAAATAATTGGTGTTTTTCATTAATTTTTGCCTATAATATTTAATACAGGGTTTATTTAATACAGTCTTGAAACGATTTAATACTTTTAAAAGTATTTAAGTAACAAAACTAAAACTTTACAAATTGATTTTGAGTGACTACTTCCTAAAGTATTTGGTATCCTTGGACCTCCACAAGGAGTCAGAAGAAAATCTTAAACGTAAGCATAGGTCAATATGTACATCAAATTGACGGTCTCGAAGAATAGAAAACAATGCCACAAACCCGGCCTCAAAAGGATGATCGAGTCAAAAATGGCAGGCGATCAAACTTTAAATAAAATCCAATTAAATTAAATGTAAATTGCTAAAAACAAAAAATGCAATCCAATAACTACCGATCCACTCAACCTTTTGAGGTCGGCTTTGTGGCAAACTCCTCAGAATGCAAAGCCCTTTAAAATGATGTATCATATGACGTAATCCAATGAAGCTTTTTCCAAGACTTCCTTTAGGGACGTCCCTAGTAGAGGTCGTCAGGAAAACTGCATTGGGCTACGTCATATGACATATCATTTTGAAGGGCTTTGTATTTTGAGCAATTTGCCACAAACCAGACCGCAAAAGGTCGAGTGGATCGGGAGTTACTGCATTTTTTGTTTTCAGCAATATGATTTTAATGCAATGTTTGATCGCTTGCCATTTTTGACTCGATCATCAAAAAGAGTATGGGTATTTTAAGGGTATTAACAGTTGCAGAATTTTAATACCTACAAAACGACACATTAAAAGTCAAAATTGGTTGACTTGGTGGGCAGTAATAAGTATTTAACTAAAACACTGCAAGTTTGGTTGGCCGCCATTTTGATGACGTCATATGGGGGTGATCCGGACTTATGAGAGAGTGTCTCCCGGCGGTTTTTGTACATACCATTTGATGTAGAAGCAGTGTAAACAACTTTTAGACCAGTATCCAGCACTGAAATATTATGGCTCTTTTTGGAGCTATCTCCATGGACTTTCTAGACGTGATGGATTGTGTACGTGCGCGTTTAATTAAATATACCGGTATACATATGTGTTAAAATGAGGAGAACAGGATGTTGAAAACACAATTTTACTACAAGGAATGTTTACATTGGGAAATAAATTATTTAAGGATCAGCTGATTAACATAAATTAAATACCGATTGTCTTGATTGGAATTATCTTTCTTTACTCAGTGCACCTTGATTTTTACTTTCTCCCTCTATACCATAGTATATGGAGAAAGTATTGTTTTCGTCAAATTTTCGAATTTGAGTTGTTGGTGGATTTATCCATTTTGGTTCCCCCTGAGTCCAAAAAAGTGGTTTTCGAAGTGATGTCTGTCTGTGTGTGTGTGTGTGTGTCAGGATGTAAACAGAGCTAGAAAATGCCCTAATGGTCCGATTTTAATTAAATTTGGTACATAGGTCCAAATCCACGATAATTCCAGGCGTTTTTTTCATTTTTATGAATTTTGGATTTTTAAGGGTATTTTACCCCCAAAAACCCTCAAAAATCGTCAAAAATCAAAATTTCTCAAAAACGGCTCTAACGATTTTGATTAAAATTTCGTGGTTTATTAAGCTTAAAATGGCGAATAAAATGACACCACCCGCATCTCCGAGAAAATTCGCGTTCAAAAGTTATAGAGTAAAAAGTGTTCCAAAAATCAATTTTTTGGATTTTCAAAATAGCTGTTGTCTTGAAATAAATTTTAGTTATCACCATTAAATCAAGCTCAAAAAACTAAATAATCTAGTATTTTAAATTATTGCTCTACGTCAAGTGGTTGCGGAGAAAATTCAATTTTTCGTTTAGCGGTAAACGCAGTACGTTGTTAAAAGTCACAGACGCGCGTAGGGTCAAACGAGCGCTGCTCAGCCGGTAGCTATCCGACTGAGTCATCAAGACATTAATATTTGAAGCTTTTAACATCTTTTTTATATTGTTGGGAGAAAGTATATGTGTCAGTTAACTGATACCGTTTATTATCTAACATACCGGCCACCCTTAAACCGGTAGACTCAATAAAACCTCAGACTTGTTCCAAACTTCACAACATAAAATATAAAAAGAAAATTGTTTAAGTTCAAAATCCACTAAACAATTAAAAAAAACTTGGAATGGTTTTAAAGGATTATATGAATCAGGAATCTTTAGTATTTATACCTTGAAGTTTTCTACCTGTAAATTAAATGACACCTGTAGTACACTGTGAAATCGACAGATGATGACTCAAAAGATTTTAGTGACCGAACTCTAGAGGTATGTGTATTGGTTTTCATTTTAGAATAGGGTGCATGACTGTTCTATGTAGGTAAGCCAGTGAATGACGATAAAGACCAAGGCGGTAGTAAAGTCTGGAGCCAAACTGGAGTTTTACACCAAGTTGGGTGGTTCACAAGGAGTGGAGGGGAAAGTTTACTGGTTTCAATATTAGCAGAATTCAGTTCTGAAGGTGAGGTTAGACAAACCAATCAGGTAAGAATTTTGAGTCTGATAAAGCTGTGAGGTATTTTTCTTTGCGATTTTTAGAGGGTTGACTGATGATGAACTTTTTTCACAATCCCCAGTGGTATTTTCAATCAATACATACCCGAAAAATGCGTTTAAGGCTGCTAGCATGTTTCTGGCATGTGGCATGGGTGGCTTAACTAAATTTATATTACTATTAACCATGTTCCACAGAGCTTTACAGGGATTTAGTGATCTCACATGTTGAGGATGTAATCCTAATGTGATAAGTGATCAGAGTTTAAGCTAACATTTTGGTTTGTATATAAAGTTATCAGGTGATTTTTGTTCAATTTCAAAGTCTTCATAAGGTTAACAACGAAACTTTGAAATGCTATATAGTCTAGTAAAGATGTTGACCAACCCGGAAGTAATTGCAAACTTAATGATTTTGATCTATTTGAAAACGATGGTGAAAAGTCTACCACTCTCCGAGGGTGCGTTCACCTGCTATGGCCGATTTTTCAAATGGCGGCTGTTCTTTTGTAAGTTTTTGTTAAATATCTCTCAAACCAATAAACATAGCTAAAACTTGTAAATTAGTAAAGTGTAGAGGATAAAATTGTGCACATTTTGGTATATAATATGTATTGGTAATTGTATGCTACTCTCGTTAATTACCTAGTTCTTTAAAGATATTTTTCATTTTTCAAATTGTAACAAATTTTTCCAATATAAAATGAGCTAATACGGTACTTGTAATGGTAAATCCAACCCCGACGGCATGATAAATTTTTACTTTAAGGTCCTTAGAACTCAAAAATATGGTTTTTAAAAATTTATATAAAAGTATGTACTCATATATGTATATATATTTATATACATAAAATCTTTTTAAATCTAAGAACTTTTTCCCAAAATATCTGATTTTGATCCAATTTGGTAGAGAGGTGAAAATTAAGGTATATTTGTAGGATTTGACAAACCAGAACGGTCGAACTGTGGGAACTGGGTTTTATGGGGGTTTTTAATGTTTAAAAAAACAGTTTTTCATTTTTTTCACCTAAATTTTATAAAAATTCACTATTTTGGTTGATATTATCTAAAAGAGCATAAAAAAACAAACAATTTAGTATTTTGAATCATTACCGTAGCTTTACCGGCTGATGAGAAAATTAAAAATAAAGATCTTCATACTTTCGCCCATGTTATTCTTATGGAACTAAAAATGAACTTTAATTACCTGTAGCTCAATAACCGTTAGGTTTAGAGAAAAATGTCAAAGAATAAAAATGGGAAATTTTGAAAAGTGAAATACATGCCTTAAAGCAAAATAAAAAAGTAAAGGGGGTCCCCCATAAGAAGTATACTGTCGGAAATAGAATAAAAAAGTTAGCTATTGGACCACTTTAAGAAACTCACCCTGTATATAAAATATATACCTACTAGATGAATCTCGTAAGGATTAACAAATTGATTACACAGAAACGCTTGTTTCAATATCCTCCAAAACAAAATTCTTTTCATTACATTCACCCATTGGAACATCCTAAAATATTTTCAAATGTGGAAAAATACCCAACCCAAGCAAAATTACCACAGATAAAAACAGAAATAATATGGTTTTATTGGACTAAGAATGCTCTGGGTCTAAATATAAAATTATATTGTGATATTACACTAGAATTCTGCTATTCTAAACCCCATTACTTCACAAAATCCACCTAATACAAACACATTTTATATAAAAAATAACAATTCTTTTCTTCACAAAAATACAGGGGAAATCCCGATCGTCAAAATGACATTAAATTTATGGTTATTAGACACGATTCCGTCACTGTTGCAGCCACTTTTCAGTGGTTCAATCAGCGTTGACAAACTGTATTTCAATGTTTCATCAGCATTTTCCGCTATCTAACTGGGCTCTGTCGCTATTGAACGCTTACTGTTAGATCATCACTGACTTCTAGCAAGGCCTTTTCATGTAAAGGGTAGTACTGAGTTGCATTATTTACAGTATGGATTCTGCCTCCTCCAAAAGTCTAAACAGGGTACCACAATAACAGTAGATACACATACAGGATTATATATTTTAGAATGGTGTGAAAAATCCTAATACCTTTAAATGGTAAGTTACTTGACGTATGTTACCCACTAAATTTTTTACTTACGACCACAAACAAAATTCCAAAAATTTAAGTATTTTTGAACCTTTACTTTTTAAATGACACTAGTAAAAGTAACTATATCCTGTTTGCACTAAAATTTATATTTTTACTAGAGCTTTAAAATGATATGTAACATATAAAACGTTTACATTTGAGAATACTGAGATTCCTACATTTGACCCATAGTTTTCGGAATACCCTGTATTTTTCCATATTTGAAAATATTTTAGGATGTTCCTATGGGTGAATGTAATGGAAAGAATTTCGTTTGGAGGATATTGAAACAAGCTTTCGTGTTTAATCAATTTGTTAATCCTTACGAGAGTAGTGGAAAAGTAAGGCTGCTGGCTCACTTCAAGGTCACCCGAGCGATGACGTCATCGAGGTCAATGACCTCACCGATGACGTCATCGATGACGTCATCGATGACGCAATTGATGACGTCATCACCAATGACGTCACTTCCATGACGTCACACCCATGACGTCACAGAAATGACGTTCTGATGACGTCATCACCCCTTACGTCACCAAGATGACGTCATTGATGTCACAAAGGTCAAGGTCACGCTGAAACCTAAAATTTTTTGGCACTTTTGCTGTTTCTCGCACTACGCTCCAAGTTTCAGTCAGGTTACCGTGACCTTGACGACTTGGAGCGAGTTTGCGATGAGAAACAGCAAAAGTGCTGAGGAAACTTGAAGTTTGCAACGTGACTCTGCCTAAACCGTCATGTGACACCGCTAGGGTGACCTTGAACTGGCCCAGCTGCCTTACTTTAGACCAGTACTACAACCGCGATGTGCACCCTACGACAGACACCGAGCGACTGACTGTCCGGCCCCGCGCACTCTAGGTATATGGGAAGTGGTGGGGTAACTGCGATGACCCTGGGAAACTTGAAAATGTCAAGCCAGGTAGCACCGTTTTGATGCTACCTTAAATTTACATGTCAAAGTGTGATGACTTTGAGTGAAAACATAGAAATACTACAAGTCGATGTAGTCCCAGAGTTAAAGTGTGATGACCTTGATTCAAAACACAGAAATACTACAAGTTGATGCCGTCCCAGAGTCAGTGACCTTGAGCATAAGAGTTAAAGTTTTCTTGGTATGACAATATTATGTTGTTCCAGAGTTAAAGTGTGGTGACCTTGAGTCAAAACTCTGAAATACTACAAGTTGATATCGTTCCAGAGTTAAAGTGTGATGACCTTGAGGTTGACTGTAAACTTGGGACTTAGGATTGTCTTTAAAGATGTATCCAAAGAATCTTCAGATTTGAGTCAACACTTAGAAAAATGTACTCTTAGTAAAACCGTTTGATGTGTATTTGCCAGAGTTTAAGTGCGGTGACCTTGAACTACTCCAAACCGTCAGGAATTGGAGTAACTAACTGTACCTTGGAAGCAAAAGTCATTTCTTCCAATATTTTAAATAAATCCTCATCAGTAAAACTTACATTAGTCCGTTTGGTATAAAACTTAGGGTGTCCGCGCAACAGTTTTCGCCACTTAGCCAAAGTCGAAACCCGCTTGACCTTGAGTGGAGGACATTGAGCAACTAATAAAGACTTAACACGGCTAAGTTTCTTACCCAAAGTGTCCTGCGACATGTCTTCCCTCACAAAAGTCCGCACAATACTGAGAGACCTTTGGTAGAGTATGAGCCAAGGCAAAAGTGATGGGGTAACAGTAGGAGTGGGGGAAGGTCACAGTAGTGGGGGAAGGTGAGGCTGTACTGCCGAAGCATCGCATCACTTCACCATGAGCTGCCCTACAGTCAACACACTGTTCACTCGGCCCGAGTTGTCACTAGAAGAAACATTCCTGTACAGCTTAGGCTGCGAGGGGCGTAAAGTTAATGTAAAATCTGGACCGGACACTCATGGCGATAAGTGGTATGAAAACGCCACCCTAAACATTACAAGTTAGGTTAGTGAGCATCGCCACCGCATAATTCGGTGTTGGTCTAGAGTAAAAGTGTAATGACCTTGAGTCAAAACACAGAAATACTGCAAGTCGATGTCGTCCCAGAGTTAAAGTGCGGCGGCCTTGAGTAAAAAACTCAGAAATATTTAGCCTATGTTGCTCCAGAGTCAAAGTGTACGACCTTGAGCCAAAAACTTGTAAAATACTTACATGAAGAGAGACGGAGAACAGCGAGGCGCACTGCACGCAAGTCGGAGACAGACTGACGGAGCGCCGTTGCGCAGCCTAGGGACTCGATTGTAGTGGGGGTATTGCCAACACTTAGAGTAGAAGTGTAGTGGGTGACCTGAAGTGACGTAAGTGTGACCTTGGGGTGACCTTGAAGTGACCTTGGGGTGACCTTGAGGTGACCTTGACGTGACCTTGAGGTGACCTTGAGGTGACCTTGAGGTGACCTTGACGTGACCTTGAGGTGACCTTGAGGTGACCTTGGGGTGACCTTGAGGTGACCTTGACGTGACCTTGGGGTGACCTTGAGGTGACATTGAGGTGACCTTGAAGAGACCTTGGGTGACCTTGAGGTGACCTTGGGGTGACCTTGAGGTGACCTTGGGGTGACCTTGACGTGACCTTGAGGTGACCTTGGGGTGACCTTGAGGTGACCTTGGGGTGACCTTGAGGTGACCTTGGGGTGACCTTGACGTGACCTTGAGGTGACCTTGGGGTGACCTTGAGGTGATCTTGACGTGACCTTGGGGTGACTTTGATGTACCTTGCCCCCGATGGCGCCCCCACCTCTGTGCCCCCGATGCCGCCCCTTGGGGGGCGACCGGTGGGGATATAAGGCGGCCCGGTCGCAGCCGGCTCGCAGTCCGCTCCCGCGCGTTGAACGTGAACGATCGGGACGGACCGCCATAGGCCTCACTAAACACTGAATGGCGCCTTCACTGTTTAGCGAAGTCTACTCTAACTTTAAGACTTGTATTATTTCTAAGATATTGCGCTTGCGTTTGGGTATTGGGAATTGTTTTATATGAGAGTGTTTTACTTGTACCCTATGTCTCCTGTGTGTCTTGTTGTCATATGTGTTTGTTCCAGCACTTACCATGTTGAGCTCAATTGTGTGTTGTAAGTGTGTTATATTTATCTAAAATGTATACGCTTGTTTTAGCATTCCCCCTTGAGCTTTTTCAATGCTCAAAGTAAATCTTAAAGTTAGGGAACGGGAGTAGACCCCGTGTAAAAGCATTTTATACCAACGTTAGCATGGGTCCTCTCAGGCATGCAATATTGCGGCTGGGTTGGGAACCGGTCCGTTTGTACGCTGGCATGCAGACCACAGCTGTGGCCAATTTGCGGCGGCCTCTGCACTCGGACCGAGGACGTAAGCCACTAGGGCTGTCCTCAACCTCTTGTTTCCCTTCTGGAAACTCAAAATTATGTAAATGAAAGTTTGTTAGTTACTTGTGTTTTTGTCCCCAAGGCCCCCGAACATTCATGGTTCGCCATGGATGTACGGGGGCCGAAATTTTTTAATGTGCGTGTGGCCTTGACCCACAAAGATTTTTAAAAATTTACTGCATTGCTAAAGTTAAATATTAAAGATAGGGTACGGGAGTAGACCCCCGTGTAAAGCTATTTTAAACCAATGTTAGCATGGGTCCTCTCAGGCATGCAATATTGCGGCTGGGTTGGGAACCGGTCCGTTTGTACGCTGGCATGCAGACAACAGCTGTGGCCAATTTGCGGCGGCCTCTGCACTCGGACCGAGGACGTAAGCCACTAGGGCTGTCCTCAACCTCTCTCAAAATTATGTAAATGTTTTGTTAGTTATTTGTTACCAATGCAGTAAATATTTAAAAGTCTTGCGTGGCGAAGGGAACACAACATTGGATTTTGCCCTGTTGTCATAGTTGGGTCTCTTTGGAGGCTACAGCGATGACAACCCAAGTGCCCCAGGTGGGGCTTAATTTTTTAAATTTTTTTCGTGACCTTGACCTAAATATAGTAATGAACCCCCCCCCCTCCCCCACCCCCTCCCCCACCCCCTCCCCCCCCCGAACTTTTTTTTGGGAAAAAAATATTTGACCTTGACCGAAAAGTTCCACTTGTTCCACATAAACTTGCCCAAACAGACATCTTTGAAAAAACTTGTACAAAGTAGTGGATTTAGATCAAACATCATTGGTTTATCAAGTCTGTTGAAGAATATGTTGAAAATGGGTGTTTAAAAGCCAAATCTACTACATGATTGATAAACCGGATGTATATGACGTCACCTTCCCCCCACCCTTCAACCTCGGGTATAAAGGGACCCGGTTGAGCGCGCTGCTCATTATTGCGTGGACATTCACCGAGTGCACACTCAAAGCCAAACTGTAAAAAAATGGCTCTTTGCGATATATGTGGTGAGTTTTTCCAAGACGAAGATATTTTTGTTTTACACCGAGAATTGCATCATGAAGAGGACAGAAAAGAAGAGATTGTTGTAAGTGAAGAAGACTTGGATGCGATTGATCGGTTATTGGAAAACCACCAGAAGCAGATGGACGACTGTGATAGCTATCTACAGTTACACCGAGAATTGCATCGTGAAGAGAACAGAAAAGAAGAGATTGTATTAAGTGAAGAAGACTTGGATGCGATTGATCGGTTTTTGGAAAAACCCAGAAGCAGAAGGACTGGGGTAGCTATTTACAGTTAATTCAAAGAGGAAGACCAAGTGTTATTCACTTTGCCGGAGCTGGACCATCTACAGCTGGAGGATTTATTCAAGAAGAGGAAATGGAAGAAGAAGATACGGAAGAAGAAGTGGAAGATGTAAGACAACTGCGTACCCGAGAAGAGGATATGGAAGAAGAGGATACAGAAGAAGTGGAAGATATAAGACAACTGCGCACCACAGCCTTGCCAGGACCAGTTGTAACTCATTTCAAAATTAATAATGTGCAATTGGAATTGGAAAACTTTATAACCCAAGCTAAAAATTTAGTTGTAAAAACATTGATGGAAGAATTGGCAAGATTGAACTTTATTAAATTTGGATTGGTGTTGGAGGCTATGTTTACTAATACCGATGGTGAAAACTCACCGAGAGCATTTATTGCTAAAAACCGAACCCTTACAACCACATCTGATATCAACGAAATTCTAGAAGAATGTTTGAATGAACTGCTAATGAAACTCCAAGAACATGAAGGAAGAGGATCTGGCTGGACGCTATCATCGATCGAAGGTATGGATGTGAGGGTTCACAAGCATGGATATGGTATGAGGGGTAGCAGCTTTATCCCTCTACCAAAGAAAATTAAAGACACCAACTCTTGCAGAAATGTTACAAACGGGGATAATGAATGTTTTAAGTATGCGATGCTAACTAAGTATGTAAAACATAATCCTTGTAGAGTTGGTAGGGAATATTATGAAAACGAACACCGCTACAACTTTCGAGGAATGTCGTATCCTGTGAGTCTTAATCAAATTGCAAAATTTGAGAAACAAAATCCAGGTGTTTCTGTTAACGTGTTCGGCTTAGATGATTCGAACAATGTGTATCCACTACGAGTTGGAAAAGTGGAGCAAAGAAACCATACTGATTTATTATTGATAACTAAAGGCGAAATATCACATTATGTGTGGATAAAAGACTTTGAAGCATTGGTTGTACGACAATTAACGAAAAATAAAATTAGAGTGACAGTGTGTAAGAGATGCTTTTGTTTTACAAATAAAGATTTGAGACGTGGAGGATCGGAGTGGTTGAAGGAACACCAAAGACTTTGTAATGACAACTATGAAGTGAAGATTAGTCTGCCGCCGCCATCTCGAGCGTTCATCCAATTCAACAAAACAGTTCATCAATATCGGATTCCAGTAGCCGTCTACGCAGATTTCGAATCCACGTTAGTACCACAGGAGTTTCCGGATGGTGAGGTGACTAGAAGAACCAAATATCAACTGCATCAACCTAACAGTTTTTGCTTATTGGTAAAATCGACTTTGCCTGAAGAACAGTTGCAAGACTATGGTTTAACATCCACTCCGATACTCTACCGTGGGCAAGAAGCCGCTAAGCATTTCGTAGACCAGTTGTATGACATTGCTGAAAAGGTGCAACGCTTATTCAATAATGTTTTACCTATGGAACCTTTGAACCAAAATCAACAAGAAGAATACAATTTGGCAACAAGATGTTATTTATGCAAGAAGAGCTTCAGTGAAGAAAATCAAAAAGTAAGAGATCACGATCACCTGACAGGGTTATACAGAGGAGCTGCTTGTAATTCATGCAATATAAATTACAAACTGCCAAACTTTATCCCTGTCGTGTTACACAATCTTAGCGGCTATGACTCCCACTTCATTATCCCAGAGTTAGGACGAGATGATGGAAAAATCGAAGTATTAGCTGAAACATTGGAGAAGTACATCAGTTTCTCAAAAACAGTAGGTAAAATTAAACTTCGCTTCGTAGACTCTTATAGATTTATGTCATCTAGTTTGAGCAAATTGTCTGAGAACCTAAGAAGAGAAGATCTAAAAGAAACCAGCAAAATTGTACCTGAAGATAAATTGAACTTAGTAATGCGTAAAGGAGTGTTCCCCTATGATTACATAACTTCTGCAGAAAAATTTGAAGAAACCAGTCTGCCACCGATTGAAGCCTTCAATAGCAAGTTAAATGAAAGTGCAATCACCGTTGAAGACTACAATCATGCTTGTAATGTTTGGAACCAACTAAACATTCAAACCTTAGGGGAATATTCCGACTTTTACATAAAATTGGACGTAACTCTGCTGTGCGATGTGATGGAAGAATTTCGAAACACCTGCTTCTCCGCCTATGGACTGGACCCTCTACACTCGTACACATCTCCAGGATTAGCATGGCAAGCTATGCTAAAGTCAACTAACTGTCGATTGGAACTTCTAACAGATATTGATATGGTGCTCATGATAGAATCTGGTGTACGGGGCGGTTTGACACAAGCTGTAACACGTCATGTCAAAGCTAACAACAAGTACATCCCAGGCTTCGACGAGAGACAACCATCGGTCTACCTAGGCTACTTTGACGCAAACAACCTTTATGGTTGGGCAATGTCAAATCCGCTTCCCTACGGTGACTTTAAATGGATCGACCCGGCCACCATCGGTGACATCTCACAGATTCCAAAGAATGATCCAAAAGGCTATATTTTGGACTGTGATTTCGAATATCCGGAGCACCTTCATAACCATCACTACGACTTGCCTCTCCTAGCCAAGACTGAAGTTTCACCGACAGGAAGATGGCCGAAATTGATGATGACGTTGGAGAATAAAGATCGGTATGTGCTCACTACTGGGTAGTTCAACAAGCTCTTGAATTGGGTCTACGTGTAGTGAGAATTCATAGAGCAATTGAATTCACCCAGTCTTGTTGGTTGAAACCATATATTGATTCCAACACTACAAGAAGAGCAGCAGCAACATCAGCATTTGAAAAGGACTTGTACAAATTGATGAACAACGCCATCTTCGGGAAGACCTTAGAAAACAAAAGAAAACACAAGATTGTAAAATTAGTAAGTGATCCTAAGAAATTGGAAAAATTAGTGCAAAAACCAAATTTTGGAACATCCATGATTATAAACGAAGATCTAGTTGCCGTCAGTATGAAGAAAACAACAATAGTGATGGATCGTCCGTTATACATTGGAATGTCGATTTTGGATATAAGTAAAACTCTGATGTATGATTTCCATTACAACAAAATGGTTAAACACTACGGAAGAGACAACATTGGAGTTGCATACATGGATACCGACGCGTTTATCTACTGGATAAAGACTTTGGACATGTATGAAGACCTAAGGAGTTTCCCATACAAAGACGATTTTGACTTCTCTGACTATCCGAAGAACCATCCGAATTACAATGAAAAGAATAAAAAAGTAATCGGAAAATTTAAAGATGAAGCAAATGGAATGCCTTTAGAAGAAATAGTGGCACTGATGGCAAAATTGTATTCATTTAAAATTTACAACGAGAACAACACACCGACAGTCAAGAAAGCAAAAGGAGTCAAAACATCGTACTTGAAGAAACATGTGACATTTGACCATTACAAGACCTGCTTGTTTGAAGATTCTACAATGTCTGCAACGTTCAACACTATCAGAAAGCTTTAAACATGAGGTCTACAGTGTCACTGAAGTTAAAAGGGCACTATCAGCTCGAGATGATAAAAGGCATATTATGCCGGATAAAATTCACACTCTTCCTTTTGGCCACTACTCTCTAAACCCTATCGACTAGTAACCTATTCTTCGCCCTTCTACAACTTCGACCTTATTCCTTTCTCCTTCGGTAAAAAAATGGGGAACACGGCAAGTCAAACGCCGTGTTCCCCATTTTTTTACACAAGTTTGGATGACCTTGACCTATATAAATGATGTGAATATTTAAGACAACATTCATTGTGATTATACATGTGATACATGAAACATTCAAACCTGCAATATGAAGGACTTGAAGCAAGAAATTGTCAACGAACTTCATAAACCTGCAAGAAGAAAGTTTCCACGAAGAAATACAGTGATAAAAGGAATAAATGATTTATATCAAGCGGATTTAATCGAAATGATTCCTTATAGTAAACAAAATAGAGGATTTAAATACATATTGACTATTATTAATTGTTTTTCAAAAATGGCAGATGCTTTACCACTAAAAGATAAAAGTGGCAAAAGTGTTACAAAAGCAATGGAAACAGCTATACAAAGAGACAAACATACTATAAAACATTTACAAACTGATGATGGAAAAGAATATTTTAATAAGGAATTTGCAAATTTAATGAAAAAACACAACATTAACCATTACTCAACCAATTCAGAGGTAAAAGCATCAATAATTGAAAGATTTAACAGAACTTTAAAAGGTGCGATGTATAAGATGTTTTCCAACAGAGGATCACACGTATGGATTGATATGTTACCAAAACTTATAAGCGATTACAATAACAAGTTTCATAGAACTATTGGTATGAAACCAAGCCAGGTGACTAATAAAAATGAAAAACTTGTATTAAAACGTATAAAAAATGAATACTAAACCAAGAGTTGAAAAACTAAAGCCTAAAAGGTTTAATGTTGGTGATAAAGTGCGAATAAGCAAATACAAAGGTGTATTCAGTAAAAGATATCTTCCAAACTGGACAAATGAGGTATTTACTGTATTTAAGGTGCAACCTACAATACCAGAAACTTACATTTTAAAAGATAATAAAGGACAATTGCTGGAAGGAGGGTTTTATGGACATGAAATGTTAAAATCAACAGTAGGCGATGTATATCTAGTCGAAAAGGTGTTGCAACGAAAAAAGGATAAGGTTAAAGTACGATGGTTAGGATTTAATAAGACGGAAGATTCTTGGATACCTAAAAAGGATCTAATATAATAATAGAGCATCATTTTGGGTTGAACCATTACAAAGGATGGAGATAATACCGCAAAAAGACAATTTTACTATTAATAATATAGATGAACTCACAGTGGATGGTTCTCGATTCAATACTGGGAAACACGGTGTTTTGTTACCAAACACGGTGCGTTGTCTGGTTACCGGTCCTTCCAATTGTGGAAAAACAAATGTAGTATTCAATTTGATTACAAATCCTAAAGGATTACGTTTTAATAATTTATATGTATTTTCAAAGTCACTACAACAACCAAAATATCAGTTATTGGAACAAATACTCAATAATGTGCCTGAAGTTATATATTTTAAATTTAACGCGAGCGAGAGTGTCATGCAACCGCAAGAGGCTAAACCATTCTCAGTATTCATATTTGACGATGTATCTTGTGAAAATCAAAATACAATAAGAAATTACTTCGCCATGGGTCGACATAACAGCATAGATAGCATTTATATTGGTCAACTTACAGCAAAATACCGAAACAGTTCATTAGAGACAATGCAAACATGTTAATTGTATTTAAACAGGATGAAACCAACCTAAAACACATATATTATGACCATGTAAGTGCGGATATGCCATTTGAACGATTTAAAGAGTTGTGTGGAAAGGCTTGGGCTGAAAAGTATGGGTTTTTAACAATTATGAAGGAACAACCGCTAAACAATGGTCGATACAGGATAGGATTGATAAATTTATACTAATACACTGATCATGATGTAAAACATTCATTGTTGTACAACACGTCTTGCTACAAACATGGTTAACCAAGAAAAGTTAATAAAGGAAATAAAATCACTTAGTGATTCTATTCGAGCTAAAAACAGAGCATTAAAATTAGGTATTAGCGAAAGGGAGAAATTTCTTGAATCTACTTTTAAACCTATTACTGAACCCTTGAAACAATTAAACAAAAATTTGCTAAACCCGTTTTGGAAGGAGATGCAATTGCACCTATTACAAAGTTTGAAAGAGAAAATGTAAAATCAGAAGATTTTAGTGATGAAGACCTGGAATCCTCTACATATAGTGGTTTTACCGGTGAAGAACCTGAAAGAGAGCTAGAATCACCAGACTATAGTGGTATAAAAGAATTATATGAAGTAAAAGCTAAAAGAGGACATGAAGATGTATCAACTGCTAGTGAAGAGGAAAAAGAAGAAGAAGCAAGGGAAGGTCCGTAAACATAAGCTTGTTGGGTGAAAACATTCATAACAAAGGACCTTTAGGAAGGAAATACATGATAAAAATGTTAGCTGGAATAAATCCTAATAAAAACTACCATAGTTATGGAGTAAGATTAACAGAAGAAGGTTTAATGGTTGGTAATAGCCCGGTAAACATTGATGAAGATGATAATATTATTGTTGGTAATCAAAGATATAAGGGCACAAGAGGATTATTTGAATTATTATTTGAAAAAAAGCCTTTAGAATTGTTAGTTAAAGAAGAAGACATGGAAGCATATAAACAGATTTTGGAACACACTAATGCATACAGGAGGAAGTATTTAGCTGACCAACCAGTTTTTAGATCTAGGTCTTTAAAATATAGAGAATTTGTATCCAAGTTAATACCAACAACGAGAAGACAACCAATGCCGATAATCCCAAGAAAACCTGTAAAACGAAGATTTGTGTCATCCACTTTGGATATAAGTGCTCCAGAACCAAGAAAAAGAAACAAATCTGTTACAGGTACAGGTTTAATGAAGAAACTATATAACACAAATGTGATTTATTACAATAATATCAATAAATTGGTGGATAGAATGAAACTAATACATGAAGCTAAAGAAGCGGGTCATACTGGATTGGAAAACGAATGGGTGGCTTTAGTGGATGAACTCCGAAACCGTGGGGTAATCATATAAAAAATGCGTTGCTCCCTAAAATACTATTCAGTTGAACCATGAGTGTCGACAAGTTCGGACGTTATTCCTCGGATGGATTATATTACGCAAATAATTTAAAAAGAGGTGCTGGTTTACCACAAACACCTGATGGAGATTATGATATGAGTAATAAAAGGTTAAAAAACATAAAAGATCCTATGGATGAAAATGATGCAATAAATTTAAAAATATTAAAGGAAAAGATATCACCAACATTAAGACTGCACAATAACACATATGACGCAGAAAATCATAGAATTATCAACGTTGGTAAACCAAATCAAAACGGTGATGCAATAAACAAAGGTTATTTGTCATCTGAATTAAAGAATACGTTAAAATTCAATGGGAAAACGTATAGTGCTAACAATAAACGTATATCCAACGTAGATGATCCTAAAGATGCAAAAGACAGCGTAAATAGACGCTATTTACATTCCTTAATACCTGAAAAGACAAAAGATGGATTTTCTTTTTATAAATTTGTTATTAACGATATAGGTTATCCAAAAAATGAAAATGATGCTGTAAATTTGAAATATATCAAAGACCATTGTATTACACGCGATGTTGGAGTTATAGATTGTTTTGGTAATTGTTTAGCAAATGTTAAAGATGGTTCGGCGCCATCAGATGGTGCAACAGTGGGTCAAATGATGGAAACCTTAAAACAAGAAACAACCTCTTTTGTAAAACAAGATCAAGTAGTATCGAAGCAAGGGGATGAATTTGTTCAAGGTAATGAAAAATTTAATTTATTAACATACAAAAATAATGCTTGGGATTGCATGGGTAAAGGGTTATCAAATATGAGATTGGGTTATACTGCTCGAGATGCAGCTGCTTTATCACAAACCGTACATCTAGATCCAGATCATTCTTTTAGATTTTTTACATGTAATGGTAAAGTAATAAAAAACTTGCATAGTGGAAGAGATCCAAATGATGCTGCAACTGTAGGACAAACAATACAATATGACAGTGCAAATAAAGAGTTTATTCATAATAAGCAAAGATTTAAATTAATGGATGTAAATGATTATCAAAATATACTAATTGCAGATCCAAATTCATTTAGCGGATTTAGAAAATTGTCTGGTGAAGAATTTATTCATAAAAATCATGTATTTAGAAATGAAGCAGACAGAGCATTAATTAGTGCAGATTTAAAATATTTTAAATGTCCTGGGAATGATGAAAATGTAACTGATGAAGACTAAGAATTTGTATAAAACTAATATGGGTTAGAAATCGGGGACTAATATTATAAAAATGGGTTACACTCTAGAATGTTATTCAGTTGCACCATGAGTGTTGACAAGTTCAGACGGTATTCATCGGATGGATTATATTACTCTAATATTTTAAAAAGAGGTGTTGGATTACCACAAACACCTGATGGAGATTATGATATTAGTAATAAACGGTTAAAAAACATCAACGATCCCACAGATGAAAACGATGCAATAAATTTAAAAGTATTAAAAAAAGAGAGATCACCAACGCTGAAACTAGACAAAAACACATATAACGCGGGTAATCATAGAATTTCCAACGTTGGTAAGCCAAATCAAAACGCTGATGCAATAAACAGAGGTTATTTATCATCAGAATTGAAGAATACGTTAAAATTCAATGGAAAAACGTATAATGCTGAAAATCGACGTATATCCAACGTAGCAGACCCTGTAGATGAACAAGACAGCATAAATAGACGCTATTTACATTCTATAATACCTGAAAAGACAAAAGATGGGTTTTCTTTTTATAAATTTGTTATTAACGATATAGGTTATCCAAAAAATGAAAATGATGCTGTAAATTTAAAATACATCAAAGATCATTGTATTACACGTGATGTAGGAGTTATTGACTGTCTTGGTAATTGTTTAGCGAATGTAAAAGATGGTTTTGCACCATCAGACGGTGCAACGGTGGGTCAAATGAAGGAAACTTTAAAACAAGAAACCTCCGGTTTTGTGAAACAAAACCAAGTAGTAACACGTCAAGGAGATGTATTTGTACAAGGAAATAAAAAGTTTACTTTACTTGAAGAAAACAATTATGTTTGGGATGGTAAAGGAAAGTTATTGACAAATTTAGGTATTGGTGAAAAGCCTGGTGATGCTGTTACTTATGAACAGATAATACAATTAGAGCCAACTGGAAAAAAATGGTGGAATTGTGATAACAAACGATTAACAAATGTTGCAGACCCTGATTATGCCGATAACGCTGTAACTGTTAATTTTCTTGTTAAAGTAATAGGTAATTTATTATTTGATATGCATAATTATATTGCAGCAGGACAACATAAACCTATTGACGAAAAAATGAGAAGTACATGGATTAAACAAGAAATTTTTTATAAATATTTTTTTAATCATAACACAAAAGTTTAGATCATCAGATTGGGGTACTTTTGATATTTAATTAAATAACACCATAAATTACATCATTTATGTGCAACCAATCATGGCGTTTCATTACACCAGTCCATATCCGAGACACTATACGGAAAGGAGGCGGTATCACGTCCCACAGCGGTTTCTCTGTTAAGTAAAGCTTTAAATCGTATTCCAGTAGGATCTATCGTAAACAGAGCAATAGACGCTTTACCATACGAATTTCACATACCGGGAGGTTATCAGTATTGCGGACCAGAACTAAATTGCAAAAACGACTGGAAAGAGGTGATCCAGGCATAAATAAGTTAGATCAGGCTTGTAAAGAACACGATATCGCATATTCCACATTTAACCGATTCAAAAAATAGATCAATCGCTGATAAAAAGCTAGCAAATATAGCTTGGCAACGAGTAAAGTCTAGTGACGCTAGTATTGCCGAAAAAGCAGCAGCTTTAGCGGTAACAGCAGGTATGAAGGCTAAAACAGCGGTAGGAGGTGGAAAAAGGAGGGGTAGGAATAAAAAAGGATCAACCATGAAGAAACATGGTGGTAATATTAGACTAAAAAGACGTTCTACGAAGAAAAATAATAAAAAACCGACAATATGGTCAATGGTAAAAAACGGGGCAGGTCCTATACCTAAGACCGTATCGTGCATATTAAATAAAAGAAATCAATTAGTTATACACATAAAGCGTTGACTAATGTTGAATTATTCAGATATATTTCCTGTTTAAAAATACCATTTTTTCGTGGAGTATTCATGAAGGGACAGTTTACCAAAGAAAATATGGAAAAATGAGACTGGAATCGTAAATTTGGATAATACTGTGAAGGGCCCGGCACCCATTGGGTGTGTTAATAAGAAACTGAATAGCAATGTATATTATTTTGATAGTTTCGGTAAGTAGTGTAAAATTGCGGCCGCTGGCCCAGTTCAAGGTCACCTGAGGGATGACGTCATCGAGGTCAAATGACCTCACCGATGACGTCATCGATGACGTCATCGATGACGCAATCGATGACGTCATCACTAATGACGTCATCTCGATGACGTCACACCCATGGACGTCACAGAAATGACGTGCTGATGACGTCATCACCCCCTTACGTCATCAAAACGACGTCCACCGACGCCACTAAGGTCAAGGTCACGCAGAAACTTAAAATTTTTTAGCACTTTTTGGCCGTTTCTCGCACTACGCTCCGAGTTTCAGTCAGAGTCCCCCGTGACCTTGACCACTTGGAGCGAATTTTCGACAAGAAACGGCAAAAAGTGCCAAGTTAAACTCGAGTTTCTGACATGACTCTGCCTAAATGGGCAATCGGTTATCCCTCAGGTGACCTTGAACCAGTACAACGCCCGCAATTTTATGTTACTGTGACCTTGAACACTTAACAACGGAGCGCCGACACCGATGCGCACGCCCACGACAGCCACCGAGTGACTGACTATCAGGCTCTGTGTACTCTAGGTATATGGGGAAGTGGAGGGGGAAATCTCAAGGTCATCCAAATGGAGTTTTAAAAAAAGTTGAAGAGTAGAAAGACTACTCTTGTGCTTCCTGGGCGACCTCATCAATCTCTAATGGATCTGTAAACCAATCCGATCTGTAGCGGCAGGAGTCCAGAAAACAGGTGCACCACCCATCAGGTTGTCCGTTAGCATTTCCGGACAATTGGTAAGATTGGAGAAGTGTAAATTTAATACACCGCTGCGGACAACAAGTATAAAAGTATTTGGATTTGTAGATTTTGAAAGTTTGTAGTACCGGCGGTGGCAGCTGTTGGTTCTTGCATCTACACCTGCAACATCCGAAGCATTCACATTGCCGGCAGGCCAGCCCATCCACTTGCCACTTTGGTAAGAGGAAACACTTATCCTCACAGCAATAGGTTGTCCCCGGTCTCTTCCTCCCAACGCTTCTTTGCACAATATGTGACGCCTTGTATCTCCAAACACCTATGCTCGCAACATGAGATGCGCTTTACTTTCCATAGTTGATGTTGCTTTGGACGAGGGAGCACGATGAAGTGATGCTGTGGTCAGTGGGAATGGGGTTTATATAAACTAAGGTGAGTGGAGGGGGAAAGGTCAAGGTCATCCAAATGGAGTTTTTAAAAAAGAAAAGAGTAGAAAGACTACTCTTGTGTATCTATAGCGATTTCATTGATAGTGAGTGCTTCTGTATGCCAAGTTGATCTGTACTGACAGGCTCCTAAATAATGTTTGCAAAAACCTGCAAAATGATTGTTGCACAATTTGCAGCCAGTTAGCTGTTTTAAATGTGAATTCAATGCAACGTTCAGGGCAACAAGTGTACTTATGCCCTCTCATCTGGTACACATGGAATGTCTTCAACTCCGGTTTCGGCTTCTTCCAAGACTTGCACTTACACATGCATTGACCAAAAGCTTCACATTTTCCTACACGCCAGGCCATCCGCAACATCAATGTCATTCGGCCATGAAAAACATTTCCGTTCGCAACAGTAGTTGAGTTGACTCTCCATGTTGCTGTGGTGAAGGTGCGCGATGAAATGATGCTGCAGTCATTGAGAGTGCACCTTAAATAAACTCAGTGGAGGGGGAAAGGTCAAGGCCATCCAAACGGAGTTTTAAAAAAAGATAACTAGTCGTCCTCCTCCTCCTCCTCATCCGTTGTACTTAGAGAGCTGTCAGACGAAGAGCCCCGTGCAGGTGCTCCCCAGATGAAAAACAAATCAATTTTAAAACGAAGACCAGGATCTTGCATCATCAATTCCTTTAATTTTGTCACATACTAAGTCGACCTTGTGTTAAGGTGTCAACAACAAGCTTCCAATTCGTTGGTTCAATATAACTTGTAGTAGAGTCTGCCTCGCTGATAACCACATCCTCCGGCCGTATTGGAGTGTAAAGATTGTGTAAAGTTCTTTGGCTGTAGCTGAGGTTCAGGCTGGCTGGAAGTGGAAGAGGTTGAGTGTGGACCCCTGTCGCATCGAAATCCATAGTCCATTCTACATTCAATGTTGGGGTTTTCGTTTAATACATACACCAATTTCTCATTGCAACATATCCACTTCCTGCCGAGTCTTGCAGATGAACATTCCAGGAAAATGGCCATTCTTCATCCGTAGTGGAGTCAACTCGAGAAAGAGTGCTGTCAGCCATGATAGCTAAGCAAGGAATGATGTGAGCTACAGACTGTGGTAACAGTATTGAAAAGTAGAGGGGGTAAACCAAAAGTACGTGGAGGGGGTATTTTCAAGGCCATTTAATTTGGGTTTTTAAAAAAGGAAATAGTGGAGGGGGAATTCTCAAGGTCATCCAATTTAGGTTTTAAAAAAAGGAATGAAGCTTACTCCTCTTCAGCTTCGTTGTCCCCTGCATCTTCATCAGCCTCATCTTCATCGACGTCAGACTCGCCGTAAGGATAGATCGGGGACATGGGCGAATATTGTGGAGATTGTTGACTGTTGTTGTCGTCCCCCTTGCATTCTAACTTGGGGACCAATCATAATTTAAATTCATTTGTATTATGATCCCAGGGTTGTCCCGCAGTATTTCCTTCCATACGTTCGCAAATTGACTCCAAATAGTGTACACTATCGATCGACAGTGTCCAACACCGTACTTGTACCGACATCAGTAGTGGAGTCAGCTTGGCTGATGGTGTTGTTGTCTGCCATGGTTGCTTGTCGGACAAGGAATGACGGTTGATGTGATGCTCATGCAGGAACATGGTGAAGTGGTGGGGGGTGTGGTGGAGTAGTGGGGGAATTTTCAAGGTCATCCAAACGGAGTTTTAAAAAAAAAGGAAAACTTACAAAGTAACATTGAAACTTTCCAATTGATGGTGGCGAGCGTTTTCTTCTGCAACCTTGCCGACACATGTGACTATGCCGTACAGTATGAAAAGTACAACCATAATAAGGCCGAACAATAAAAGATAGCCGTTGACTATCATGATATTTTCTGAGTGGATCTGTTTTCTTCTTATCGCCCTCTCCTGCATCCTCTTCTCCAACTCGTGGACGAAGTCACAACATGCGTGAGGACATCTTTCATCTGTTGGTAGGTTTGCCATTGTTGATGTTGTCGGTGTGGCTGTTGAAGATGGAATGAGGTTTCCAATTGCGATGTGCCATGTACACCAATAGTCAAGTGGTGGGGGTAACAAAGCAGTGGAGGGGGGAAGTTTCAAGGTCATCCAAATTGTGTTTTAAAAAAACCTATCTTGTTACTGAGCTTATATGTCAGTAACAAGATAGGTGTTTTTGCTCTTTTACTTCTTTAATATAATGAAAAAAATATACATATTCTACAATGGTTAGGACAAGAAATACAAACTGCTAGTCAGCTGAAGTAGTCCAAGTTGTCTGGCTCGGTCTTCATGGACGCTGGTGAGGAAGCCGTCGAGGAGTGTCCAGGCTCTTCCTTTGACTGCCGGGTGTTCCGTATATTGCAAGCGTAAACTTGCACATTTATACGGTAGCCTCGTGCCACCATCAGCTGCAACTCCTTGTATAAGTCGTTTAGCTCCTGCTGAGTCTTGATGCTCACCTCCTCGTAACTTGCGCAACTGACGTTGAGAGACATCCTGATGTTGCTAGGTTGGCTGCTGGAGTAGAAATGAAGCCGAGGCACAGCGTTTGGAGGTACATGGAAAAGTGGTGGGGGTGATGGTGGTGGGGGTATGGAAGATGCAATTAAACACTTCTAAACTTTTTCCATTGATACAAAGGGATGGAACAAATAGCACAGGTGTCCTTGTAGTTTTCAAATCTAAACATTGGTGCTAGAAATCCAAACTGTTTTCTACCACCTTCCTGTACGAACCGTCGAAGGTCTCTGACGGCAGCATTGCCACAAGGCCTACAAAACTTTTCCCCGTCTTGGAACCTATACCAGGAGTATCCCGAATACCCTCTATTATCTTTCTTGTACTCCTCGATATCCTGCTTTACTGTTATAGGGATATTATCTCGTAAAGCCATCTGGAATAAAGATGCGTCAGTTATAACTCATTGTAAGCAAAGCTCGTACAAGGTGCTCATCGTTTGCTAGTTGGCAACAGAATGACCGTTTTTCGCATCCAAGCAGGTTTGAATCCTAGTGCGGTAGTGGGGGTAATTGTGAAATGCAAAGGTCAAAGGTCAAGGTCACCCGCGAAGTTTAAAAAAAAATGCAACATATCAATACGTGAAGTCTGTCACATATTGATATGTTGCATTTTTTTGTTTTTTTTATCTTTTTTGTCTTTTATGATTCGTTTATTTATAAAACATTACAACAACAACATATGTACAACATTAAAACTTAAATCTAACACTGCTGCTTGTCAGCGATGTGGATGGTCAACTCTGTAGAATTGCTACCCGTGCAGCCGTGGGACACCAGGTATAGACACCCGGGTTGAATAGAGCGAAGATCCTCGTTTTGTAGAAGATGGACGAATCTCTTGGGCAGGTACACCTGGAACTTTGGTTCATCCCCCGGAGTAAACGGTGCCTCGCTGAGACTGCAGCAGATGGCCTCCCCAACTGTAGTCTCCATCTTCTTCATAGCATGGATTATGTAGTGCTTCTCGTCTTTTAGTTCCGAGCACTTCTTTACAGGTAATATTGTTGACTTGGAGTGAGCATTGAACTGCTCGACCAAAGTCTGAAGGAACTGGTGAGATGCCATGGTCAGGTTACAGATCGTCTTCTTGCTCGGAGATGTTGTCGTCTCGGAATCTCGAGTAATACTCATGCCAGGTCCCTGTCTGCTCCCCACTTATATACTCTCCGTTACCCCCACCACTCCCCAATTCCCCACTTTGAAGGTAAGAGGCGAGTTTATAGGCATTTTTCAAAGCGCAATGTCTATCTTTATCATGTTCTGGGCTTTTTGTACAAATACATATGGTTTCCAGCATGTATTGATAATTCTTATCCAATTCCACATCATTAACCGGAACATGAGTAAATCCTTCGATCCATCTTTTCTTTTCCAGCCCCTTTGTGTAAATATTGGTAAACTTGTCTGAAAAGTGATGCATAATGTGATACAAGTCCGTGTAACTTGTAAAACCATCATACCAATCGATATGATGGAAGTGTTTTGAAATCCATCTGTTGGTAGTAGCGGCTTTACTAGTTAAAGACGAATAAGAACATGGTGGTTTAAATAAAAACGAATAAGGAACACTTGTATTCATGTCCAAAAACACAAGTTCTTTTATAATGAATCTATCATCATTACCACGAAACGCTTGAAACTCAATAATACCAGGCTTGGACTTTACTTGTTGTTCTTCTCCCTTGTCCATTTTGAAGGTCACACGTCTGCTCATTACGAAGTCAGGAGGTCAACTGATTTCCACACCACGGTAGGTACTACTTTTATACCAGGCCGTACAGTTGTTGGCGCGTTGGTGTATATTTAACGTGGGCACCGTCCCCAATAGGCCTAACCCCACAAAATGTTGGTTATTGTTTTAAAAACTAACCATTGTCATTTAAGTTTCCATCTTTATATTTTCCTTATTTTCATTTTCATCACTAACACTTGATTCTTCTCCTCCATCTTCCTCTTCTTCCTGTTTTACTGATTTCTTATGTAGTTGAGCGTACTTTTCCAATTGTCTCCACATCTGTACTTCATGAGGAACTCTATTAAATATAGAAGTATCCACAGGTCCGTATAATATAGGTGCGTCCGGTTGTTTGTCCAAAGTGTCTTCCAGATAATCTTTAATAATCGAACTTGAAAACACCAGTTGTCTCAAGTATCTTGTTATAGGTTCAGTAGCACAAGTTAAAATGAAAAACTCCTCTCGATTAAGTTGAATTTTGTTATCATGTCTTGTTGTGTCTCTAAACCGTAGCTGATGATCACCACGTTGTTTAATGATATCAATTTCCACATTTGAATCCAAAAGTCCTACCCTTGTCTTTCTTCCAAACATGTTACTACTTAAATAGCATTCTAGCAGATGCAAATGTTTCATAAACGATTCCCAAGCACTGTCCGTAAACAAAATCATTTTGGGTCCATGAGTTAAAATTACAGTAGGGGAATAATCTGTAGATTTCATAACACCGATTAAAACACTTTTATCCAAACTGGAAGAGATTGGGTAAAATATTCGCAAAAATACCTCACTCAATATGTTTGGAGAAATATTATCTTCAATATCCCTTTTTCTCTTTTGTATAGTCTTTCTTCTTTTACCTTTTTCTTCAACATTATTACTGGCGTGAAGTTGTCCGCAAACGTTTTGTTCACCTCCTTCCTGGTGACCTTGAGGATCTAAAAACTCAGATATCTCCTTCTCAATATCTACCACATTTTCAGGTGTACCACTAGGAGAAGCCATATTGAATACGATGCTACCCATACAACAGTAGGCAACAAACTGATGAGGAGCGGTCTGTACGCTCTGCTTTTATACTCGCGGAATGAAACAAAACCGGTTCTTACAATACATTTTTAACAATTCCAGTTAAAGGTGTGTATGTTACGATTTTATCATGTAGAATTAAACAGTATGCAGTTGTATTAGCCGGTATAGCATCGTTGAATTCCATTTCTATTTTTATATCCACACTTGAAGACTTTACTGATTCATTTTGTTTAGAACAATCGATTACAACTATTGGGTAGGCATCGAAATATTTGTCAGGTGGTAATAAAGGTGTATTTGTTTTACCGTAATATGAATTTTGGAATCTCGCGTACATATCGTACAATATACTGTATTTCTTCTTAGTGAATGACACATTTAAATTGTCGTATGGAAAGAATTGTGAATTTAAATAAACTTTAATATTTTTCAAGTCACAATGATCAAATTGTCCTGCATGTTTAGTAATGGCGTCTCTTCTACCTGTTTGTAAACCAAATATAATATACCTGGCTCGTTCTACATAATTCGATGTTTTAACAGTCCAAGTGTGTCGATCCGTAGTAGGTAAACTGGGATGCTCATGAAATTCCCAACTTCTAAATGGAATAACAATATCACGATCGGCTTTTAATTTTCTTAAAAGTAGCATTCTATGCTCGTCAGCCAATTTAACATGTGGAACTCTCCATACAATTTTGTCTAATTTTAATTTCCATTCTAAAGTCGCATCTGTAGTAGAATCTGCAGCTTTAATAATGTCTTTATCGTTAGAAGATCTCAACAAAACTAATTCTTGTTTAACATTTAATATTATTTTCCTATAATCTTCAGCAAAACCAAGCAGCAAACGTAATGGAATATGAAAATCAAAATATCCATTTGGATTTGGAGTGATCGTGTCAATCGTAGGTAATACCCATCCGGCAGGTTTAAGTAAATTGGTTTCATTGGGTGTTATAGATGTTAATCCTTTTAAAGTTGTCGTAATACCTACTTTTTTAGTGGAATCAACTGTTACACCTGATATTTCATATCTAATTTCATCAAATAGGAAAGCCATAGGATTATTTATAAATGGAACTGTTGTACCAACAGTAGTACCGTCCTTTTTAGTAACTTGTCCTTCAATATACAAGTAACTTTCACATGGTAGTGTGTAAATGTCTTGATTTTGTATGGGAATACGAATTTCATCGTTATTGTTTAATTTCGATGAAGTGTAAGGGTTGTGGGTGTGATATTCTTTTTCCCATAGGGTTTCGTCGAATGTTGGACCCTGCGCTATATCCAGTATATCCATACTCGGTTAATTTTAATCCAATTCTCTCTAAGAAACGAATGTTCTCGCGTGTTAACTCCTCCACAGCTGAAGAGCTACTAATGCGGTTTCCCGTAGGTTGTTCGCTTTTAAATGTTAAACCCATGGTTTTGTATTAAAGTGTCGATTTTAAATGTAATCTAATCGTAATAGGCTCTTCTCTGAAGTCTACCAAGTTACCGTCTTGATCCAATACGCTCAACACGATGTCTGAAATGAAAGTGGTGTTCAACGGTAGATATACCAGGTTTTGTGGCTTTTCAACAATTTTAAATCCAGGTGGTACACTTGGGTAAAAAGTATGTATGATGTGGGTGTTAGCCCCATCCCTGTAAGCACCTTGTATAATGTTACAAGTTATGTCTATACTATTGACTTTTAATATTGTTACTGTTTTCTTACCGGAATGTGTTACATCTGGTTCTAAAACAGGCTCATCGTTGGAAAATCCTAATAAATCACCAATTGAGTTTGGTTGAGTGAAATCTGTATAATATTTGGAAGTAATTTCAGCTTTCATCGTATTATTATTACCTTTTAATGTTATATTGTCTTTTCCCATTTTAGTTTGCAAAAATTCATTTATATGATCAATTTCATAAGAACCTGTGGGTAACCTGCACTCTTGTAAGTCTGTAAATTTTCCACTGGCATCCTTTCCCTTATAATAATGCAATACGTTATTTTTACCTTCCGTAACATTGGGGATAGAGTTGTAAGTTGTAAAATCCAATAGTGCCGCCTCCCAAAACCTTCCTTTTTGCAAGCGTAACGCTGGAAAAAGGATACTTCGTAAAGTGGACGATTTTCCTGTTAATGATACCGTATAGGAAGACATCTCAATAGTGACTGATACTTTTAGCTAGAAATTCCAAACATAAATGGCCGCATATTGAAGTATTATCAGGTTGTTCTCTTTTATAGTTATAATATATGTTTTTAGCAGATTTAAAGTAATTTTGAAGTTCTTTTGGTGGTGGCAAATTACCGAAACTATCAAAATAATATACATTGTTATTTAGTTTCTTATAACAAACCCAATGGGTGCCAGGCCCTTCAGTATTATCCAAATTTACAATTCCAGTCTCATTTTGCCACATTTTCTTTGGTAAACTGTCTTTCATAAACACACCGCGGAAAAATGGTATTTTTAAACAGGAAATATATTTAAATAATTCAATATTGGTTAATGCTTTATGTGGTATGACCAATTGATTTCTTTCATTTAATATGCACGATAAGGTCTTAGGTAAAGACCTGCCCCGTTTTTTACCATTGACCACACGGTGGGCTTCTTCCTGCCTTTTCTTGTAGATCGTCGTCTTCTTTTTATATTTCCTCCATGTTTTCTTGTGGTTGACCTCCTTTTTACTCTCCTTCTCCTCCTTCTTCCACCTCCTACTGCTGTTTTAGCCTTCATACCTGCTGTTACTGCTAAAGCTGCTGCTTTTTCTGCTATGCTAGCGTCACTTGATTTTACTCGTTGCCAAGCTATGTCCGCAAGCTTTTTGTCAGCTCTTGATCTATTTTTTGAATCGGCAAACGTGGAATATGCGATATCGTGTTCTTTACAAGCCTGATCTAACTTATTTATGCCAGGATCGCCTCTTTCCAGTCGTTTTTTCAATTTAGTTCCTGGTCCGCAATACTGATAACCTCCCGGTATATGAAATTCGTATGGTAATGCGTCTATTGCTCTATTTACTATGGATCCTACTGGAATTCGTTTTAAAGCTTTACTTAACAGAGAAACCGCTGTAGATGTGATCCCACTTCCTTTCCTCGCAATGTCCCGATTTGGACTGATATACCGAAATGTCATTAATGTCTTTTATAATTGCAATTCGCAACATATGTGTTTCCTCTATGAGGAGTTAAACATAAATGAAGTTGTTTGTTAAGATATTCAAGTTATATATCAAAAGTACCCCAATTAGCAATGTTAGAAGTTCTAAATTTTATAGTTTTAGGGTTATAAAAGTATTTATTAACAATTTCCTGTTTTATCCATCTTCCTCTCAAGTTTTCATCAAGCGAAGTATATGTTTTATCTGCAATATAATTGTGCATATCAAATAATAAATTACCTATTACTTTTACAAGGAAATTAACAGTTACAGCATGATCTGCATGATCAGGGTCTTTAAGCTCTGTTATACGTTTATTATTACAAGTATACACTTTATTATCCATTTGTGATAATGTGATAGCCTGTCCTACAGTTGCAGCATCATTTGCTTCTCTTCCTTGCGCCATGTTTGTTAATTTTTTATTACTACATATAAAAAACGCATGGTAATTATTTGGATCTAGATGTACTGTTTGTCCTAAGGCAGCCGCGTCTCTATCTGCATGACCCCATGACACATTTGATAACCTTCCATGCCTGCAATCCCAATAAGCGTTTTTGTATGTCAATAAATGAAATTTTTCATTACCTTGAATAAAGTCATCCCCTTGCTTTGATAATACTTCATCTCGTTTTGCAAATCCAGTTGTTTCTTGTTTTAAAGTCTCTTTCATTTGACCCACTGTTGCACCATCAGATGGTGCTGAACCATCTTTTACATTCGCCAAACAATTGCCAAGACAATCGATAACTCCCACATCACGTATGACACAATGATCTTTTATATATTTGAGATTTACAGCATCATTTTCATTTTTTGGATAACCTATATCGTTAATAACAAATTTATAAAAAGAAAATCCATCTTTTGTCTTTTCAGGTATCAAAGAATGTAAATAGCGTCTATTTACGCTGTCTTTTGCATCTTTAGGGTCATCTACGTTGGATATACGTTTATTGTTGGCACTATACGTTTTCCCATTGAATTTTAACGTATTTTTTAATTCAGATGACAAATAACCTTTGTTTATTGCATCACCGTTTTGATTTGGTTTACCAACGTTGATGATTCTATGATCTTCTGCGTCATATGTGTTATTTTGTAGTCTTAATGTTGGCGATATCTTTTCCTTTAATATTTTTAGATTTATTGCATCGTTTTCATCCGTAGGATCTTTTATGTTTTTTAACCTTTTATTACTCATATCATAATCTCCATCAGGTGTTTGTGGTAAACCAGCACTTCTTTTTAAACTATTGGCATAATATAACCCATCCGAGGAGTAACGTCCGAACTTGTCGACACTCATGGTGCAACTGAATAGTATTCTAGGGAGTAACGCATTTTTATGAGATTACCCCACGGTTTCGGAGTTCATCCACTAAAGCCACCCATTCGTTTTCCAATCCAGTATGACCCGCTTCTTTAGCTTCATGTATTAGTTTCATTCTATCCACCAATTTATTGATATTATTGTAATAAATCACATTTGTGTTATATAGTTTCTTCATTAAACCTGTACCCGTAACGGACTTACTTCTTTTTCTTCGTTCCTGAGCACTTACATCCAAAGTGGATGCCATAAATCTTCGTTTTACAGGGTTTCTTTGTGTTAACGGCATTGTTTGTCTTCTAGTTGGTATTAACTTGGATACAAATTCTTTATATTTTAAAGACTTAGATCTAAAAGGAGGCTGGTCAGGTAAATACTTTCTCCTATATGCATTTGTCTGTTCCAAAATATTTTTATATGCTTCCATGTCTTTTTCTTTCACTACCGATACTGAAGGCTTATTTTCAAATAATAATTCAAATAATCCTTTTGTGCCCTTATACCTTTGATCACCAATGACAATATTATCATGTTCGTCAACGTTTAACGGGCTATTACCTATCATTAAACCGTCTTCTGTTAATCTCGCTCCATAACTATGGTAATTCTTATTAGGAATTGTTCCGAGTAACATTTTTACCATGTATTTCCTTCCTAAAGGTCCTTTGTTATGAATGTTTTCACCCAATAAGCTTATGTTTGACGGACCTTCCCTTGTCTCTTCTTCTTTTTCCTCTTCACTAGCAGTTGATACAACTTCATGTCCTCTTTTGGCTTTTACTTCATATAATTCTTTTATTCCACTATAGTCCGGTGATTCTAGCTCTCTTTCGGGTTCTCCACCGGTAAAACCACTATACGTAGAGGATTCCAGGTCTTCATCACTAAAATCTTCTGATTTTACATTTTCTCTTTCAAACTTCGTAATAGGTGCAATCGCATCTCCTTCCAATACAGGTTTAGCAAATTTTTTGTTTAATTGTTTCAAGGGTTCAGTAATAGGTTTAAAAGTTGATTCAAGGAATTTCTCCCTCTCGCTAATACCTAGTTTCAATGCTCTGTTTTTAGCCCGAATAGAATCACTAAGTGATTTTATTTCTTTTACTAATTTTTCTTGGTTAACCATGTTTGTAGCAAGACGTGTTGTACAACAATGAATGTGTTATACCACGTTTAATGTATTAATATAAATTTATCAAATCCTATCCTGTATCGACCATTGTTTAGCGGTTGTTCCTTCATAATTGTTAGGAACCCATACTTTTCAGCCCAAGCCTTTCCACACAACTCTTTAAATCGTTCAAATGTCATATCCGCATTTACATGATCAAAATATATATGTTTTAGGTTGGTTTCGTCCTGTTTAAATACAATTAACATGTTTGCATTGTCTCTAATGAGTTGTTTAGGTATTTTGCTGTAAGTTTGGCCAATATAAATGCTATCTATGTTGTTATGTCGACCCATAGCGAAGTAATTCCTTATTGTGTTTTGGTTTTCACAAGATACATCGTCGAATATAAACACGGAGAATGGTTTAGCTTCTTGTGGCTGCATGACACTCTCGCTTGCATTAAACTTTAAATATTTAACTTCAGGCACATTAGTCAGTATTTTTTCCAATAATTGATACTTTGGTTGTTGTAGTGATTTTGAAAATACATATAGATTGTTAAATCGTAATCCTTTAGGGTTTGTAATCAAATTGAATACTACATTAGTTTTTCCACAGTTGGAAGGTCCGGTAACCAGACAACGAACGGTGTTTGGTAACAAATTGCCATGCTTCCCACTATTGAATTCTGAATTATCCACTGTGAGTTCATCTATATTATTAATAGTAAAACTCTCTTTTTGTGGTACTATCTCCATCCTTTGTAATGGTTCAACCTAAAATGATTCTCTATCGTTATATCAAATCCTTTTTAGGTATCCAAGAATCTTCCGTCTTATTAAATCCTAACCATCGTACTTTGACCTTATCTTTTTTCCGTTGCAACACCTTTTCAACTAAATATACATCGCCTACTGTTGATTTTAACATTTCATGTCCATAAAACCCTCCTTCAAGCAATTGTCCTTTATTATCTTTTAAAATATATGTCTCAGGTACTGTAGGTTGTACTTTGAATACAGTAAAAACCTCATTGGTCCAATTTGGCAGGTATCTTTTACTGAATACACCTTTATATTTACTTATTCGCACTTTATCACCCACATTAAATTTTTTAGGCTTTAGTTTTTCAACTTTTGGTTTAGTATTCGTTTTTATACGTTTTAATACAAGGTTTTCATTTTTACTAGTTACTTGGTTTGGTTTCATCCCGATAGTCCTATGAAATTTGTTATTGTAATCGTTTATAAGTTTTGGTAACATATCAATCCATATGTGCGATCCTCTGTTGGAAAACATTTTATACATTGCACTTTTTAAAGTTCTGTTGAATCTTTCGATTATTGAGGCTTTTACTTCTGAATTGGTTGAATAATGGTTTATATTGTGTTTTTTCATTAAATTTGCAAATTCCTTATTAAAATATTCTTTTCCATCATCTGTTTGTAAATGTTTAATAGTATGTTTGTCTCTTTGTATAGCTGTTTCCATTGCTTTTGTAACACTTTTGCCACTTTTATCTTTTAGTGGTAAAGCATCTGCCATTTTTGAAAAACAGTTAATAACAGTCAATATGTATTTATATCCTTTATTTTGTTTGCTATAAGGAATCATTTCGATTAAATCCGCTTGATATAAATCATTAATTCCTTTTATCACCGTATTTCTTCGTGGAAACTTTCTTCTTGCAGGTTTATGAAGTTCGTTGACAATTTGTTGCTTTAAGTCCTTCATATTGCAGGTTTCAATGTTTGTTGTATCACATGTATAATCACAATGAATGTTGTTTTAAATATTCACATCATTTATATGGGTCAAGGTCATCCAAACTTGTGTAAAAAAATGGGGAACACGGCGTTGGACTTGCCGTGTTCCCCATTTTTTTACGGAAGGAGAAAGGAATAAGGTCGTAGTTGTAGAAGGACGAAGAATAGGTTACTAGTTGATAGGGTTTAGAGAGTAGTGGCCAAAAGGAAGAGTGTGGATTTTGTTGGGCATAATGTATCTTTTATCATCCCGAGCTGACAACGCTTTTTTAATTTCGGTGACACTGTAGACTTGATGCTTGAAGCTTCGGATATTGTTGAATGTTGCTGATATCGTAGTATCTTCAAACAAACAAGTCTTGTAGTGGTCAAATGTCACGTGTTTTTTCAAATAAGATGTCTTTACTCCTTTTGCTTTCTTCACTGTCGGTGTGTTGTTCTCGTGGTACATCTTAAATGAATACAATTTCGCCATCAGCGCCACTATTTCTTCTAAAGGCATTCCATTTGCTTCATCTTTGAATTTTCCAATTACTTTTTTATATTTTTCATTAAAATTTGGATGGTTTTTCGGATAGTCAGAAAAATCGAAATCTTCTTTGTATGGAAAAGTCCTTAGGTCTTCATACATGTCCAAAGTCTTTATCCAGTAGATAAACGCGTCCGTATCCATGTATGCGACTCCAATGTTTTCCCTTCCGTAATGTTTAACCATTTTGTTATAATGGAAATCATACATCAGGGTTTTACTTATATCCAAAATCGACATACCTATGTATAACGGACGGTCCATGACTATTGTTGTTTTCTTCATACTGACAGCGACTAGATTTTCGTTTATAATCATGGATGTTCCGAAATTTGGTTTTTGCACTAATTTTTCCAATTTCCTAGGATCACTCACTAATTTTACATTTTTGTGTTTTCTTTTGTTCTCCAAGGTCTTCCCAAAGATGGCATTGTTCATTAATTTATAGAAGTCCTTTTCAAATGCTGTTGTCGCTGCAGCTCTTCTTGCAGTGTTGGAATCAATATATGGTTTCAACCAACAAGACTGGGTGAATTCAATTGCTCTATGAATTCTCACTATACGTAGACCCAATTCAAGAGCCTGTTGAACTACCCAGTAGTGAGCCACATAGCGATCCTTATTCTCCAAGGTCATCATCAATTTTGGCCATCTTCCTGTCGGTGAAACTTCAGTCTTGGCTAGGAGAGGCAAGTCGTAGTGATGGTCATGAAGGTGCTCTGGATATTCGAAATCACAGTCCAAAATATAGCCTTTTGGACCATTCTTTGGAATCTGTGAGATGTCTCCAATGGTGGCCGGGTCGATCCATTTGAAGTCAGCGTAGCGGATTTGACATTGAAGTCAGGGAAGCGGATTTGACATTGCCCAACCATAAAGGTTGTTTGCGTCAAAGTAGCCAAGGTAGACCGATGGTTGTTGCTCGTCGAAGCCGGGGATGTACTTGTTGTTGGCTTTGACATGACGTGTTACAGCTTGTGTCAAACCGCCCCGTACACCAGATTCCATCATGAGCACCATATCGATATCCGTTAGAAGTTCCAGTCGACAGTTGGTTGACTTTAGCATAGCTTGCCATGCTAATCCTGGAGATGTGTACGAGTGTAGAGGGTCCAGTCCATAGGCGGAGAAGCAGGTGTTTCGGAATTCTTCCATCACATCGCACAGCAGAGTTACGTCCAATTTTATATAAAAGTCAGAATATTCCCCTAAGGTTTGAATGTTTAGTTGGTTCCAAACATTACAAGCATGATTGTAGTCTTCAACGGAGATTTCACTTTCGTTTAATTTGCTGTTGAAGGCTTCGATCGGTGGTAGACTGGTTTCTTCAAATTTTTCTGTAGATGTTATGTAGTCGTAGGGGAATACTCCTTTACGTAATACTAAGTCCAATTTATCTTCAGGTACAATCTTGCTGGTTTCTTTTAGGTCTTCTCTTCGTAGATTCTCAGACAATCTGCTCAAACTAGATGGCATAAATCTATAAGAGTCTACAAAGCGAAGTTTAATTTTACCTACGGTTTTTGAGAAACTGATGTACTTTTCCAATGTTGTAGCAAGAACATCAATTTTACCATCATCTCTTCCTAACTCTGGAATAATGAAGTGGGAGTCGTAGCCGCTAAGATTGTGTAACACGACAGGGATAAAGTGGGGCAGTTTGTAATTTATATTGCATGAATTACAAGCAGCTCCTCTGTATAAACCTGTCAGGTGATCGTGATCTCTTACTTTTGGATTTTCTTCACTGAAGCTCTTCTCGCATAGATAACATCTTGATGCCATATTGTATTCTTCTTGTTGATTCTCATTCAAAGGTTCCATAGGTACGACATTACCATACAAGCGTTGTACCTTTTCAGCAATGTCATACAACTGGTCTACGAAATACTTAGCGGCTTCTTCACCACGGTAAAGTATTGGAGTGGATGTTAAACCATAGTTTTGCAATTGGTTTTCAGACAAGGTTGATTTCACTATTAGACAAAAACTGTTGGGTTGATGCAACTGATATTTTGTTCTTCTAGTCACTTCACCGTCCGGCAGCTCCTGTGGTACTAACGTAGATTCAAAATCTGCGTAGATGACTACTGGAATCCGATATTGGTGAACTGTTTTGTTAAATTGGATACACGCTCGAGATGGTGGTGGCAGACTAATCTTCACTTCATAATTTTCATTACAAAGTCTTTTGTGTTCTATCAACCACTCTAATCCTCCTTGTCTTATTTCTTTATATGTGAAACAAAAACATCTTTTACAGACTGTTAACCTACGCCTCTGTTTTGATAATTGATTTCGAATCAAGGATGCAAAGTCCTTTATCCACACATAATGTGAAATTTCACCTTTAGTGATCAGTAGCAAATCAGTGTGGTTTCTTTGCTCAACTTTTACTACCCGCAAAGGATAAACGTTGTTCGAATCATCCAGACCGAAAACATTCACTGAAACGCCAGGATTTTTCTTTTCAAATTTGTCTATGTCTTTCAATGTAACTGGGTAGGTGAGGCCTTGAAAGTTGTAGCGGTGTTCATTTTCGTAATATTCTCTACCAACTCTTTCAGGATGATCTTTAACATACTTGGTTAACATTGCATACTTAAAACATTCATTACCTTCATTTTGCACATTCCTACACGATTTAGTGTTTTGGATTTTCTTTGGTAAAGGGATAAAACTACTACCCCTTAAACCATATCCATGCTTGTGAACCCTTACATCCATACCTTCAATTGATGACAAAGTCCATCCAGATCCTCTTCCTTCATGTTCTTGAAGTTTTGTTATAAGTTCTTCCAAGCATTCTTCAATAATATCATCGATGTTGGAGGTGAAGGTAAGGGTTCGGTTTTTGGTAATGAACGCTCTCAATGCTGTTTCACCATCAGTATTGTTAAACATAGCCTCTAACACCATTCCAAATTTAATAAAATTTAATCTTTGTAGTTCTTCCCTCAAGGTTCCACCAACAAGTTCCTTAGCCTGGGTTATAAATGTTTCCAGTTCCAATTGAACATTATTAATTTTGAAATGTGTTACAACTCGTCCTGGCAAGGCCGTGGTGCGCAGTTGTTTCACATCTTCTAGTTCTTCTTCAGTGTCCTCTTCTTCAGTGTCTTCTTCTTCTTCAAAAGGTCTTCTAGCAGTAGATGGTCCAGCACCAGCAAATTGGATCACACTAGGTCTTCTTCTTTGCATTTGCTGTAGATAGCTGTCCCAGTAGTCCGTCTGCTTCTGGTGCTCTTCCAAAAACCGGTCAATTGAGTCTAAGTCTATTTCATCCATGGTAATATCTTCTTTTCTATCTTCGTCTTCATGTAATTCTCTGTGTATGGTGAAAAGATCTTCGTCTTGAAAGATTTCCCCACAAATGTCGCAAAGAGCCATTTCAAACAGTTTGGCTTTGAATGCACACTCTGTGAATGTCCACGCAATAATGAGCAGCGCACTCCACCGGGACCCTTTATATCCGAGGCAGATAGGTGGGGAAAGTGACGTCATATGGAAACAGGTTATCACTCATGTGCTAAATTTAGCCTTTACACAACCGTTTGTAATACATTTATCAGTAGGCTTGATAAATTGATGATATTTGGTCTAGATTCAATAATTTGTACAAGTTTTTTCAAAGACGTCTGTTTGAGCAAGTTTATGTAGGTCAAGGTCATTTGGAATTATTATTTTGAGCGGGGGATAGAGCACTAAGCAGCATCATTTACTACAAAGTGCTCTATCCCCCGCTCACATTCTTTTTTTTTTAACTTTTTGTTTAAACTTTTTACAAGGGTGAAACATCACCATCAGAGTCGGAATCATCCTCATCACGGAATAGGCAGCGATGACAATACATAATTCTTCTGGCAACTAACATCCTATCCATTGGACGATGGGGAGTGTCTTGTTCTTGTTCTTCTTCTTCGATTTCCAATTGGAATTCCATTTCCGACTCAGATGACGACTCTAATGTTTCGTAGGCGTGCAAGTCCACTTCATTGTCCGTTGAACCAGCTTCGTCAGAGTCCGTTTCAATATCCATTATCTCTTCCTCCTCCTCTTCTTGATCAACCGCAGGTAGTTGGTCCTCTACTTCTATAATTTCTAGAGGTATTACCTCCAGAATAGAGACAATTCTGTTGCGATGGAACACGGTGTTGTCAAGTGGAGCCATGGTATGGAAGTGTTGTATCCATCCAATTTGCTTACCCTTTTTATACCCCCACCAACTATACAATTTATGTGGGTCAAGGTCACGTAAAGATACCCTTTGAGCGGGGGATAGACCACTAAGCAGCATGCTAGTCCATTGCCGCAAAGTGATCTATCCCCCGCTCTGTTCTACAAAACCTCAATCAAGTCCAAGTCCAAGTCCTGTTTAACACATTTTATTCTAATTCCATATCCAATTTAAAAATTTCAATTTCACATGGTTTACACTCCTGATGTATCAAACACTCCAGCTCCCTAAACATATCGTCCAGTTCGTCCAAATTATGATGTCCTACTTTTAACACATGAAGGTGGTTCATGCTTTGCATTGTAGCATGACCATCAACAAACAAGTTTCTTTTCCACGCTAACATAAACTGGCAGTTTTCTTGAAAGATTTTTCTCACCAAACAATCATACACAGCCGTCAACATGTCTCTACAATCTTCATAGTGTACCATCACAGAATACCTGTCCAAGTTAGCACCAAGCAGCGATCCACTCATTGTTTCTAGCGTTCCACTGGAAGGTCCAAAGCAGAATGAAGTCGAGATGTATAGACCCCCCTCTTTTATACCAGTTAACCGGTTGTCCTTGCTGTAAAGTGGGTCAAGGTCATCCAATGCTACCCTTTGAGCGGGGGATAGACCACTAAGCAGCATGCTAGTCCATTGCCGCAAAGTAGTCTATCCCCCGCTCTGTATTCTACACACACACACACATGTCCCTGTCCAAGTCTTTCATTACATACCCAATATATATTCAGTTCCTTCATCATCACTATCACTCATCACTGCTTCCACAAACTCCACAGGATTAAAGTTAAATTGTTTCAATTGTTCTTTTAAGTTTTCAATTTGTTGGTCCTTTACTTCTAAAACACTGTGAAGGTGTGATATGTAGTCCGCTGCCTCGTTGATGCTTGCTACTCTCGGATCGCCTAACTTCAAGCTGGGAACTACACCCTGCAGCCTGTAGTACGCCATACGCCTTTCTTGCTCCTGCCGTTGACCAGGACTGAGCAAGCCTTGCCCGTCTTGGCTCACCTCCAGCAAGGTCCGTAGCATTGGAGCTTTGCAGGCGTTTGCCCGAGCAACAGTTATGCTGTGGAATGGTCGAGCAGGTCCACGAGTAGCAGGCAGGACGTTGGCAGCACGCCTTCTTGAAGAAGAAGAGGAAGCCTGAGAAGTTTTGGAGTTGAAAGCCATGTTACAGTGCTGTATTCAGCTAAGCGGTACAAAGCAGAATAACCAAACTGCACGTTTATACCCGTATATATACACTTATCAGTGGTGGGGGTACTAGCTAGCCTTGGTAAAGTGGGTCAAGGCCATCCAAAAACATTACCAGAACGGGGGATAGATCACTAAGTGGCATGTTAGTCCATTGCCACAGAGTGATCTATCCCCCGCTCTGTATTCCGCATTCACACACACATTCATACAAACACACAAGTCCCAGTCCGAGTCTTTACCCACACACCTATCCACTCTCATCCTCACTAGCATCACTGTCCACTAAAAGATCTTGACACTTCATAATTAGTCTGTCATATTTTCTCAGGATTGAATTTGCCTCACGGATTACATTCTCTAACACCCTATCCTTTTCCTCTATAATTTCATTGTACGCTTCAAATACATTTGGTGGTGTCTGTGTAGATGCATTTGATGTGGTTGGTTGCGGGTTGGTAGGAGGCCGGGCCGAGCTGGAGGCTCCACTGCTGCAAAGCTCCTTCTTCACAGGGCCAAAGCCGGAAATCCGGACGCGACTCCTTACATACCAGGCTGATCTAGAGGCTCCACTGCTGCTGCACGGGTCCTTCTTCACAGGTCCAAAGCCAGAAAATCGGACTCGACTGCTTAACAGAAGGCTCGATCGGTTGGGCCCAACACTTGAGCTAGAATCTGAAGAGTTTCCAGACATGGTGCGAGGTGTTCTGCTTAACGGATGCAAGCTGAATGAGCGGACATTGGATTACCACTCCTATATATACCTATTTGTAGTGGTAGGGGCGGGGTGGAGGAGGGGGTGGGGGAGGGGGTGGGGGAGGGAATGGGGAATTTGGGGGGGGGGGGATAGCTTAAGGATTTCCACTAAATTTCCCTTACTCTTCCCGGTCATCGGTTTTACATACCTTTAGCAAACCCATCATTTTGGTTTCTTCAATAACTTTACACAGCTCAAAGACCCAAGCAAACAGCTCATCTATGTTGTTATAATTAATTTTTGTCCAGTGTTCATACTTATGAGTTTGGTTGTTTATAATACATAGATAAAATGTAGACCCATCTCGTCTTATACAGTGCTCAACTTCCATTCTATGCCGATTTAGCACTTCCCAAACATTGTGTGGATCTATCAAGAAGTCACCACCTTTGTAATTGTACCGTGACATGTTTACACGGAGTACAGAAACGGACTGAAGCAAATGAACGGCTCATACAAGCTTAGTAAGAGCATTAGAGTGGGGGGTATCACGTGATACACGACATTAGTTGTAAGGTTAGCACTTTACTTTAAACAGTAATTTATATGGGTCAAGGTCATTCAAACTTTGAAAAATTTTTACCTCCAAACACTTGTAGCAAGCTACAAGTGTTTGGAGGTAAGTTTTTATTTGTTAAAGATTTTCGTAACTTAGTCTTCACCCTCAAGGACACGGTTTGAGATTGTCCCAGTGACTTTACATCACCGCCAGGTTAAAGTATTATACAAGTCAAGTATTTTTTTTTTTTATTATTTGACTTGTGTAATACTCCTCTCCCTTACTTTAAGAGGGTTAGGACTAAATTTGGAAAAAATAATTTGGAAGAAGAATTTTTGTTTTTTAAATATCGTCCAACACAACCTAACAATTTAGAATTTCTTTTGGTAGGCCTACATCCTAATCCATTTCCCACACAGATTGGCATCCTTCCCTTCGTATTAGATAGCCTTTTTTATGGATGAAAAATTGTCTTTGTACCATCCGAACGGGTACTTTCATTGTATGAAGGCTGCCATCACCTTTTACAATGATTTCTACTTTGGCATCAAAAGCTCCATAAGTTTGAGCAATAAAATAATATTTTTCATCCATTTTAAGTCTTCTAATATCAAGCGGTTGCGGACTGTGGGGATGTCTGGGTTGGGATGTTTTAGACCTAATGTTGTTAAGACTGTAGGGTCTTACTCTCGGAAGATTGATGTTTTTGTTCAAGTGCGTTTGGCAACGGTCTTTATCTAAAACAGCAAACTTCTGACAGAAAAGAATCCCAAAGTCTTTTGACATCCACACGTAATCGCATTTATTACCCTTGCCAGCAGGGAGTTTAACACGCTTACGTTTTTGTGTTGGACGCTTTACTGGAGTGTTTTGGAGCTTGTCAGGTTTAGGCTGGCTAGAAGGAATGGGGGTGGGAGGTGAAGGTTTAAGTAGGTCAAAAGGTAGGCTGCAGACAATTTTGGGTGGGGTAGGTGAACGGGTTAGGTCGATTGAGGGAAGTTCGGGGGAGAAGATTGATTTACGGGGTGGTTTGGTTGGTGTAGGTGGCATGGGGGATATGGGTGAGGGACATTGGGATTTGGTGTAGGATAGGATTTTCTTAGTTCGACTGTAGGGGGTTATCCTCGACCTTGGCGCCTCTTCGAACACCGCAGACTCCGATCCCGAGTCCGATAGCAGAGAGAGTGCTGGAGAGGCTATCAGGACTCGTCCGCTGGGGTTCTTTGAAGATGCCGCAGGTGCGCCAGCCTCTTCCGAAGCCGAAGGTGCGCCAACCTCTTCCAATGTTGGTGGCAATGGTGAAAGGCTGGGCATCGAGGCAGGCTGCGGTGGCGGCGGCGGTGGCGGCATCGTCAGGCAGCTCAGAATCTGCGCTGTCATGAGGTATTCTAGGATCGGAGCGGAGGACGATGAGGGCTGAGGCGTGTTGGCCGAGGTTGAAGAAGCTGGTGGGTAATTCTTGAGCTTAAGACCCATCTTGATGAAGCGAATAAATGAAGAGTAAATATGAAAAGAGTAAATATGAAAAGAAGATTGAAATAAGTAAATAAAATCTCAGGAGCGAGAGAGGACCGTCCGGTACGGGAACCTGGACAGGAATGAGAAGTGCATGCCACCCGGCCGCCTTATATCCCCGCCGGGGCTGCCACGCCCAGGATATCAGGGGTGGGGGTGGGGGTGGGGGTGGGGGTGGGGGGGGGGTTCGCACTTTTTGTCGGGGGGGGGGGTTCGCACTTTTTGTCGGGGGGGGGGGTTCGCACTTTTTGTCGGGGGAAGGGGGGGGGGGTTCGCACTTTTTGTCGGGGGGGGGGGGGTCAATTTAAAACAATAAGCCTCACTTAAGGCGTTTATGTTAACATCGCTGAAGCCTCCAAAAAAGACACACTTATAGACGAGTCAAACCTTGTGTGTTACTTGACTTGTACATTTTTTTAAAAGAGCTTAATATATTTACCTTGTTAATAAGACCTGACTGTTAAAGAATTTTGAAAACTTTTATATATTTAGGTCAAGGTCACGGTAAAACTTTAAAAAATTAAGCCCCACACCCCCGATGGGGGTGTGGGGCACTTGGGTTGTCATCGCTGTAGCCTCCAAAGAGACCCAACTATGACAACAAGGCAACATCCAATGTCGTGTTCCCTTCGCCACGCAAGACTTGTAAACATTTACTGCATTGTCTTTTCAATAGCTAACAAAACATTTACTTAATTTTGAGAGAGGTTGAGGACAGCCCTAGTGGCTTACGCCCTCGGTCCGAGTGCAGGGGCCACCGCAAATTGGCCACAGCTGTGGTCTGCATGTCAGCATACAAACGGACCGAGTCCCAAACCCAGCCGCAATATTGCATGCCTGAGAGGACCCATGCTAAAATTGGTTTAAAATTGTTTTACACGGGGGTCTACTCCCGTACCCTACCTTTACTATTTAACTTTATCAATGCAGTAAATTTTTATAAATCTTTGTGGGTCAAGGCCACACGGACATTAAAAAAATTTCGGCCCCCGTACATCCATGGCGAACCACGAATGTTCGGGGGCCTTGGGGACTAAAAACACAAATAGCTAACAAAGATTCATTTACATAATTTTGAGTTTCCAGAAGGGAAACAAGAGGTTGAGGACAGCCCTAGTGGCTTACGCCCTCGGTCCGAGTGCAGAGGCCACCGCAAATTGGCCACAGCTGTGGTCTGCATGTCAGCATACAAACGGACCGAGTCCCAAACCCAGCCGCAATATTGCATGCCTGAGAGGACTCATGCTAACGTTGGTATAAAATGCTTTTACACGGGGGCCTACTCCCGTTCCCTGACTTTACAATTTACTTTGAGCATTGAAAAAGCTCAAGGGGGGATTGCTAAAACAAGCGTATACACTTTACAAACATATAACACACTTACAACACACAATTGAGCTCAACGTAGTCAATGCTGGAACAAGCACATACACATTAAACACATATAACAAACAAGACACAAAGGATAAAAGACACAGGAGACATAGGGTACAAGTAAAACACTCTCATATAAATCAATTCCCAATACCCAAACGCAAGCGCAATATCTTACAACTAATACAAGTCTTAAAGTTAGAGTAGACTTCGCTAAACACTGAAGGCGCCATTCAATGTTTAGTGATGCCTATGGCGGTCCGTCCCGGTCGTTCACGTTCAACGCGCGGGAGCGGACTGCGAGCCGGCTCTGGCTGGACCCCCTTATATCCCCGCCGGGGCTGCCACGCCCAGGATATCAGGGGTGGGGGAGGGGGTGGGGGTGGGGGGGGGGGGTTCGCACTTTTTGTCGGGGGGGGGGGGGGGGTTCGCACTTTTTGTCGGGGGGGGGGGGGGTCGCACTTTTTGTCGGGGGGGGGGTCGCACTTTTTGTCGGGGGGGGGGGGGGGTCAGGTAAGTTAAGTGGGTCAAGGTCACCCACAACACTTGTACTCTAAGTGTTGGCTATACCCCCACCACAACTGGGTCCCTAGGCTGCACAACACCGCTTCGCCAGTATGTCTCCGGCTTCCATGCGGTGCGTCTCGCTGTTCTCTAGCTCTCTATATGTAAGTAATTTTACAAGTTCTGAATGTAGGTCACTACACTTTAACTCTGGGACGATATCGACTTGTAGTATTTCAGTGTTTTGACTCAAGGTCATCACACTTTAACTCTAGCACATCGGTTATCGTACCAGAGGTGCTCAATAACCTAACTTGTAATGTTTAGGGTGGCGTTTGCACGCCACGTGGTATCGCCATGAGTGTCCAGTCCAGGTTTTAAGTTAAATTAATTTTACTGTAATCTTTTCCATTTCCGCTTCGTTTTGCCAAAGTATAAGGTGTCGCTTAATAAAGTGGTATTTCTCTAAAGTTATAGGAGATTGCAAGGATACAATTAGTTTATTTAGGAGACTCTTCATCTTGGAGTTTAACACAATTTCCACTTTGACTTTGCTTCCTTGGCTCTCACAGCCTAAGCTGTACAGAAATGTTTCTTCTAGTGCCAACTCGGGCCAAGAGAACAGTGTGTTGACTGTAGGACAGCTCATGGTGAAGTGATGCGATACTCCAGCGTACCACCTCACTTTCCCCCGCCACTGTGACCTTCCCCCACTCCTGCTGTTTCCCCCACCTCTTTTCCCTTGACTCATGCGCTACAAGCAGTCTCTCAGTATTGTGCGGACTTTTGTGAGGTGAAGCCATGTCGCAGGACACTTTAGGTAAGAAACTTAGCCGTGTTAAGACTTTATTAGTTGCTCACTGTCCACCACTCAAAGTTAAGAGAGTTTCAACTTTAGCTAAGTGGCGCAAACTGTTGCGCGGACACCCTAAGTTTTATACAAAACAGACTAATGTCAGTTTTACTGATGAGGATTTGTTTAAAATATTGGATGAAATGACTTTTCCTTGCAAAATTCAGTTAGTTACTCCCATTCCTGACAGTTTAGAGTCTTAGTCTCTCAAGCCGATATACCTAGCATACACAGAGCCTGACAGTCAGTCACTCGGTGGCTGTCGTGGGGTGCGCATCGGTGTCGGCGCTCCGTTGTTAAGTGTTCAAGGTCACAGTAACATGAAATTGCGGGCGTTGTACTGGTTCAAGGTCACCTGAGGAATAACCGATTGCCCATTTAGGCAGAGTCATGTCAGAAACTCGAGTTTAACTTGGCACTTTTGCCGTTTCTCGTCGAAAATTCGCTCCAAGTGGTCAAGGTCACGGGGACTCTGACTGAAACTCGGAACGTAGTGCGAGAAACGGCAAAAGTGCTAAAAAATTTTAAGTTTCTGCGTGACCTTGACCTTAGTGGCGTCGGTGACGTCATTTTGATGACGTAAGGGGTGATGACGTCATCAGCACGTCATTTCTGTGACGTCATGGGTGTGACGTCATCGAAATGACGTCATTAGTGATGACGTCATCGATTGCGTCATCGATGATGTCATCGATGACGTCATCGGTGAGGTCATTGACCTCGATGACGTCATCCCTCAGGTGACCTTGAACTGGGCCAGCGGCCGCAATTTTACACTACTAAAGTTAACAGCCAATCTCTATCTTAAGAGGTTAGTTTTAAAACACGATCCCCGTAAACCTCTGCATTTACAAAACTAATAAACGGTATCAGATAACTGACACATACTTTCTCCCAACAATATAAAAACATGTGTTAAAAGCTTTAAACATTAATGTCTTCATGACTCAGTCTGATAGCTACCAGCTGAGCAGCGCGACCTTGACCCTACGCGCATCTGTGACTTTTAACAACGTACTGCGTTTACCGCTAAATGAAAAATTGTATTTTCTCCTCAACCACTTGACGTAGAGCAATAATTTAAAGTACTGGATTATTTAGTTTTTTGAGCTTGATTTAATGGTGATAAGTAAAATTTATTTTGAGACAACAGCTATTTTGAAAATCAAAAAAATTGATTTTTTAAACACTTTTTACTCCATAACTTTTGAACGCGCATTTTCTCGGAGATGCGGGTGGTGTCATTTTATTCATCATTTTAAGCTTAATAAACCACAAAATTTTAATCAAAATCGTTAGAGCCGTTTTTGAGAAATTTTGATTTTTGACGATTTTTGAGGGTTTTTGGGGGTAAAAAACCCTTAAAAATCAAAAATTAAAAAAAATGAAAAAAACGCCTGGAATTATTGTGGATTTGGACCTATATACCAAATTTCATTAAAATCGGACCATTAGGGCATTCTCTAGCTCTGTTTACATCCTGACACACATACACACACACACACACACACACACACACACACAGACATCACTCCGAAAACCACTTTTTTGGACTCAGGGGGAACCATAATGGATAAATACACCAACAACTCAAATTCGAAAATTTTGACGAAAACAATACTTTCTCCATATACTATGGTATAGGGGGAGAAAGTAAAAAACAGATGATTTTAGACAGTTATTACTGAAATTATAAATTTTATTTAAAAATTCTAAAAAACTAGCCGATTAGATCCTTTTTTCTACTTTTAGAAAAAGTTAACAGCCAATCTCTATCTTAATCGGTTAATTCTGAAACACGATCCCCGTAAACCTCTGCAGCCATCAAACTCGCCTAGCTCTACGGCCGCGAGGCGGCATTCGGCATTGTTGTTGTTTTGGCTGGGGTAGGCCGCAGACTTAACTGCTATATGTTTTATTTTTATTATTATTAAATTACTTGTACGTAAAGGAAATTGATGATTTTGGAAGAATGTTTTTAATGAAATATATTTTGAAATGTTTACATCTCTATTTAATCAGTACTTAAAAGTAAATACATGTGTTATACACAAATTAACAGTAGAGTTGACGTAATGAACCAAATAAATATTTCTATGTTTGAATCACAAAACATTTTCTGAATACAAAAACGTTTTTGAAGTCTTTATTAGATCACTACTAAATTAACATATAAAAATGTAACATTTAAAAGGAGAATATGTTTTGGATTATTTGTGGTGCATTTTCTTAATATTTCATGAATAAAAGTATAGTATTACTTTATAATAATTTAAATTTGATGATTTATAAAAAAGTTTCAATAACGTTTTACCATTTATCTTGCTTTTATTTTCATTTAAAACAATACAGATATTTCAACAGTGCAGGTTTGGCTTTAGAGCCAAGCAATGTAAAACTACAGAAACAAAAACTGTCAGTTTTAAGATTGTAGTTTACATTTATACTTTTGGTTTATTTGAAGTGAGAAATCACAGAAACAATAAGAATTAAGTTGAATATTTAAGAAGTAATCGCGAAATCTGATGGAGCAGTAGAGTTCCAATGTGGTGTTAGGTTCAGTGTGTCGCGGAAATCCGGAAAGCAGCGGAAGTTTTCAGGCCTGATATAGGTTCCTGTTTCCTGACCAATGTAGAGTTCTCTTTACTGACTTCTTACTATATGCACTGTAGGTTTACGCTTTTTCAATTTTGCCTATTTTAGTTATATTTGTTTTGGTTTAACATTACTTTTAAGAATCTCTTTTAAAACTTTAAATAAAATAAAAAATGTCCATTATATGTTAAATATAATGACTTTTTCGGTCATTATATGGCCTATTTTGTCTTCTCTCTAATTCTATCTGTTAAACTTATGAATATGTTTTTATGTCATAAAACATAATCTACGCTAACCTATTATAAACTGGATATATTGGAGGGACATTGTTTAAAATACTTTTAAGTCACTTTGAAACACCATCCTTCTATTTTTGGTAGCATATATTTTTTATATTATAGGTCGAATAAAAATGTTGAACTGATGGTGGGTTACTCAATTTCTGTCTATACCACAAAACGTATTGAACCTACTTTTTCATTTCTTACCACGTTAAATTTATATTTCCCTCTTAAAAATAATTGGTATCTATATTGGTGAAGGCCAATATTTTTTCATTGACTTAAATGCCTCACAACAGTAATTAGAACTTTTCATCTGGTCCAAGAATGAGAATACTAATAAGACCTTAGGGTAGCTCAATTAAAGAAGTGGAGGGAAGGAGGGGTGGCGGAATCTCTCAAATACGCCCCCGGGACTTCCAAGCACAATCCTGGCCCTCTCTTCCGACTCACTCTGTTGACACTTTTACTTCGGACCGCCATTTATTTCTGTCAGGCCTATGACTCTTAACTAATTATCTTTTTATACAGAAAGACACCTTTGTTATTGTTACAATATTATTTGTGATTAAATAATAAAATTTTTGCAACGATCTATTGCTAAAATATTTATTAAAATTTCTATCATGGACTTTAGAAAATTTTAAGCCCCATTTAAAATCTTGAGGTTAGTAAAATACTATCGTTTTTATGTTTCTCTATTGAAAACAAGGTTTCTATTTACTGGGTAGATTAGTGGTTATAGTGTTCGCCTTTGAATCCAAAGGTGGCCGGTTCGATCCTGAGAAAAGTTAGTAGCTTTTTAAAGATTCAATTTCGGACCCAGTTTGTCATTGGACTATTAATTTTTGATGCTTTCTAACAGCTGGTCAATGTTAGATGTAACAAGACTGGGGTTTGGACCGTTCCCCATCAAAAAGTTTAAAATGCAACCGGCGTAGAAATACTCAAAACAATCAAACACTCAAAATACGACTAAAATTGCTTTACTGGGCTGGTTGTAGTAAGTTCAAAAGAAAGTTAATAGAGTTGTTCCAAGAATTGAACCACAGGGTCTAAATTGACACTGGGCCTTTCTTTATTCCCTTCTTTACAACACTCCTTCGTGTTTAATTTAAAATCAAGTTAGGCACGACTGGGTTTTATAACAAATGTAACCTGTTAAATCATTTCTAAAACTAATCTCTTGCCACAGCGCTAGATTGCACATAAATTGCTAAACTTATGGATTATACTGTATGTTTAGTGATTGTACCTGTTTTTTGTAAAAGTGTCTGTGAAACAAAATATTTTATATGTCGAATTATATCATAAATAAAAGGTTTTTAATTTAGAAACTTGTGCCACAAACATAACCTTACAAGGCACAATATTTTTAATGTTGTTAAATCCAATTTTGTCCATATTATCATAATGTTAAGTTTGACCAAATGTCAAACTAAATTGTCGAATTTCATTTTAAATTTGTACTAATGTAGCTGATTAGCTAATAAGCTAAATACTATTAGTTTTATGCCTACAAGCCAACTCATATTTATTTCTCAAAAATCGTGTAGGACATTAAATTCATTACTAACCCTGAATGAGAAATTTATTCCTAATTTTAACTATGAAATAATTGCTTGTAAAACTTTTTAACTCACTTTTGTTCATTCACTATTGTTCTACTTTTCAGTGTACTTACAATAAGAAAAGACTTAAACAATAATATTGACTTTTCCAAAGTTAATGAACGCCAAAATAATTGTAAATACAAATCATTTTAAGCAGGCAAAACCAGGATTCGTTCAGGATGTATTTTCTTAACTTTGTAAACTGAATACTGGTTTATTTGCTTGTGTGTTCGTGGCAGAATTTCTGCCCTAAATAGGTTAAGTTGAAAACTAAACACATTAAAAAATTATTCTTTCCTGACATAATTCTTTTATCGGCGTTTAGTATTTAAAACTGTAATTTAAAAATATTTTTGTCATAAGGGCAAAGTTTAAAAAAAATACTATAGGCTAAATAACATTTTTTAAATAAATTTTTTAATAAATTTCTTAAACTTTAATATTTATACATCGAGATTAAATGGACGTCATATATAATATAAGTAATTCACACTTAAAAAAAATCACTTATAAATCAAACGGAATACATAATAATCTACCACATTAATGTGATTGTTAAAATTGATCCCATCGGCAATGACTTTTGAATGTACACATACAAGCCTGATAATAATTCACATTTGAGAAATCCCTAACTCAAGTCTAGACCAATAAGTGGTACAAAGGCAACTGGGGAGGACAAAACTAAACTCTCAAAGTTACATCCAAATTTCAAAATCCGCTTTGCGATCGACACATCATTGTTAGAAAGTTAACTCGGTATTCGGACTTTAGCTCGTGAATTCATTAGTCAGGCAGTAACTTAGTGGTGGTCTTGGCTGTTACACAGTGTAAATTGTTGTTATATCATTGATAAAAGATCTATCATTTAATAATTAATAATTCGCAGCACTTTCGTTGATATTATTATATATTCAACTTAAAGTAAATTCCCGAATAGAAAAAAAACCTAAGATATTTTTAAAGTTTATATTCATAAATTAATACATCAGACTTATAATTATTGAACTAAGAAAAGGTTTAATATTTATTGCTACTCACTAACATGTTACTAAATATAGTACCAAACTATGATTTCGTTACGATAAAAAAATTCTTATAGAAAGTTTCATTCCATTTGGTTTAATTGGTCTTTCTTTATTGGGAGGTTCGTATAATACAATATTTTAATCCATGAAATAACAAATTAAGACATTTGATATGTTTAGTGCATGGCGGTATTGGAATCGGGGATGTAAACAATGAAATATTGTAAGACAACGGTCATATTGGGGTTGTCGGTTTTATATCACATGACTAAAAATGATACTGCAGCATTCGAGCTGAAATCGAGATATTATACCGTTTAAGTTCATCTGCATTTAATGTGAAATAAAATAACCGGATGTATAATATAATAAATGCTACAATAACGTATATTATTTACTTATAAACTGAGTAAATAAGATTTACCTTTGATCAATGCGTCGCTAGCAAAACAATTCCTTTATTGTATAAAATTAAGAAATAAAGTAGCATATTATTATGTGTATAGTTGGATAAAAATTTGCCCATATTAAATAAATATTATATGTTTTTTTTTTCTTTAGCTAGAAAGAATAAAAGGTTTAAACGATGTATTAATATAAAAATAAGCCAGATAGACAAATCTCATATAAGACAAAGCCGTTTAATCGTATTTAATGTTCAAAGAAAAAAATGTTGGTATGTCAATAATGTCAGTTAAAATAATCACACATGTTAAAAGCGTTTTACCATGGTTTAGCTAGGCTAGAATTCATATATATGTAAATTTTTACAATTTATCTTCATTGTCGCTTGTTTGACAACAATTTGGCTCATTTACTGGTAAAAGGTTTGTTTAGGTCAGGCCCTCATTTTATAACCTGCTCTTGCAATACCCTTCGCATTGAGCGTGATAATTATTGTGCTGTAGATTTTTATATAGTTTTTACTTTTGATGATATGAGTGAATTAAGACAACGGAACGATTTCTACTTATCCTAGCTAATCCTTACTTAAACCTAACTAGAGACGCACTATCTTATCCAAATGTTACTACTGCCCTCCTAAGATGCTGTTGCAAACTCAAGGTTAACCTTAAAATCTGAGATTTGTTCTTCATGTTGAGGTTTGTTCTTCATGTTGTTTTTTCCATATTTCATAATTTTTCAATTCACCACTTTGAAATAATGGGTGGTGAATATAACCAAAATTCTAAAAACTAATGATGTGTTAAATATCAGATAAACAACAACAAACAGCACCCCTATAATGTCTTGGTCCATTCCCAATTACTATACCAAATCGCTGAAAAAAACTCTAATCTAATTTTGTTTTATTATTCAGTACTTGTTTGAATGTTGAATAAATCGTCAAAAAGTCATTTTTGGTTTTATATTTTTGTATCAGTACACATAACGTCGTTTACAGAAATAAATTGCCCAATATTGTCAATTACTTTAAATAATTGATAGTTAATTACAGTAAAGCAATTTATTACTTTTTATAACGCTACAATAAATAATAATATACTGAATAAAACTTAAAATAAAAAAATGCCTTTATGCACAACATGAATTTGATTAAAATCTCTTCATTAATTAAAAAGATATTTGAAAAGAGTACGTATTCTATTTATTATAATGTGTATATCATTTATTTAATTTCAAAACACGGTATATAAAAATCCAGGATGGCTCATATAGCTGGTACATTTCCGTATTGGAATCACAGCAATAAACAATGGGATATTGGAAGGCAAGGATCATATTGGGTTTATAGGTTTTATACGACATAACCAACAATGATACTACCGCATACGTGATACTCTCATGCTGGGCTGTTCAGTTTAACATCAGTCTGGTATGCACGTTAAACAAAATATATTATTAATACTGCAATAATGTTACCAACACACGATAAAAGTAAAGGAAATAACAAAAAATTTGAAATAGTAAACCTATTTTCGAATTTTAAAACATTGCATCGAGTTACGTCAGTTTTATAAACATGTATACTGTGCAGTTACAATTAAGTTCGTGTATATGAATGAACATAATTTTTTGAAGTATTTAGAGTTTAAATAAACATTTTATATACTTTAAATTGGCGTGTTAGGATGTTGATAATTTTTATTCTATTTTGGTGATTGTTTTGTATTTATCATTATTTTACTTTATTTTTTAAACGTATACATTGCTTAGTAACATTTATTTGAAATGTCTTAATGATATTATATTATTGAAGATGTGTACATAGATGAACTACTAGAGTTATTTATTTGTAATTAAATTTATAATTACATTACAAAAGCAAATATAAAAAGTGAAGATATATTTAATAATATCTATATCATATTTGAACAATATTTTAGGCAAATAGTTATAAATATTTATTTGTAATTGGGAAAATCTAATATGATTTACGTCTTTGAATAAAAATTACTTGATTTTATCTAGTTAAAGGCTCAAACAGAAGACAACGGTAGAGTTCCATTACTTGTTTCTAGGAAAAAATGACAATAGGGTGCCTCTTATTATTCTTATCTCTACTCCACGCTGTTAAATTTGAATTATAATAAAGGCCATTACTTTTCAAATAAAAGGACGATTTTCTTGACGCTTTGGAACAAGATAAAAATGCTTTAAATTAGGTAATTTATCATAATTTTACAATTTGTCTTAAATATGATATAATTCCACATGGGTTCTTATTGACACATAAGATATGCACACGAACTGTATAACAAAAACCAATAACACATGAATTATTTTTAACTGGCTTTTCTCAACATTTATAACATTTTCAAATGTTATTTTAAGTCAATTATGAAGTAATAATAACATTCTACAAATTTTGATACCTATGCTATGAAAAAAAAAAACTAATATTGTTGATGAAATGATTGCTGTGTATAGTAAATTTAATCGTTTTTATCTAAAACAAAACAAAAATATTAATGAACGTAGTATTAACATTTCATGCATTTAGTTTATTTTCAAATATAGAGTAATCTTTCTTAAATCCTTATATTTTAAAAACATCAATAAATTAATAATATAAACTTTTAAGCCAACCCTCTGTAGAATGTGTTGAGATATGTAAACACAAACAAAGTTTTCAAAGCGGCAAAGCCGCGATGTGTGTATCTCTACCCCCCCCCCCCTTGCAATCCCGAACTCACCAACACTGCGGGAACAGTCAAGCTTATTTACTATTGTGCGTGGTCCCGCTTGCCGCTTGGGGGTAACTTTATGTAGAGAGAAAAGTTTACACATCCTTAGGGGAGAGTAGAAGAAAAATAAGATTTTTTATTTCGTTTTGTATTTTAATATTAATTTTCCTCGCATCTTATTAGAATAAACGTCTGCTCGAAACATTTTTTTACTTTCTCCCCCTATACCATAGTATATGGAGAAAGTATTGTTTTCGTCAAAATTTTCGAATTTGAGTTGTTGGTGGATTTATCCATTTTGGTTCCCCCTGAGTCCAAAAAAGTGGTTTTCGGAGTGATGTCTGTGTGTGTGTGTGTGTGTGTGTGTGTGTGTCAGGATGTATACAGAGCTAGAGAATGCCCCAATGGTCCGATTTTGGTGAAATTTGGTACGTAGGTCCAAACCCACGATAATTCCAGGCGTTTTTTTCATTTTTTTGAATTTTTGATTTTTAAGGGTAGTTTACCCCCAAAAACCCTCAAAAATCGTCAAAAATCAAAATTTCTCAAAAACGGCTCTAACGATTTTGATTAAAATTTTGTAGTTTATTAAGCTTAAAATGGTGAATAAAATGACACCACCCGCATCTCCGAGAAAATGCGCGTTCAAAAGTTATGGAGTAAAAAGTGTTTCAAAAATCAATTTTTTGAATTTTCAAAATAGCTGTTGCCTCGAAATAAATTTTACTTATAACCATTAAATCAAGCTCAAAAAACTAAATAATCCAGTATTTTGAATTATTGCTCTACGTCAAGTGGTTGCGGAGAAAATTCAATTTTTCGTTTAGCGGTAAACGCAGTACGTTGTTAAAAGTCACAGACGCGCGTGGGGTCAAACGAGCGCTGCTCAGCTGGTAGCTATCCGACTGAGTCATCAAGATATTAATGTTTGGAGCTTTTAACACCTTTTTTATATTGTTGGGAGAAAGTATGTGTCAGTTAACTGATACCGTTTATTTTACTATTTAAAAACTGTTAAAGATGATGGGGTCCGTGCGCCGAAAAAAATGTCTCTCCAAAAAAGTGTCGCCCGACGGACCATACATCTCATCGACTATTTAAAAAGTCTAAGAATTAATGTACATGTTGTACACGTTATTTTTACGATAATCTTGATTCAGTCTTTTATCTTATAACTTTAAATAACAGGCATTATGATCAAAATAAAAATATTTGAATACAATAACAGTTGATTTTACACATGAATACATTTTAGTATTTTTTTTAAATTACTAAACAAATGCTGAATAATTCAAAGTTATATGATGATTATAGTTTCATGTTAATGATGACAAACAGTTGTAACATAGCTTCAACATACAGGGTTAGGCAAAAGTCTGGACACGCCTAGTTAACTTTTTAACGCGTTGCACTAGGAAAACCAAATTTGGCACATGTTAACAACATAAAAAACTGCAGTTTTTCATCAACTACAGAACTTTGCCCCTGCCCCCAAAATGGGTATTTTGGGGGCAGCCCCAAATTTTCAAATGTAAACCCCTATTGAGTGACCCCTCATTTCAAATGGTTTATCAAGAGAAATTGAATGGCACAAACTGGAGGTCGATATCTCATCTTAAACCAAAATGGCAACCATTTTAAAATTTGAGACGGGGTGATTGACATTCAATAAAATTAAATCGGAAAATAACTATTTTAGAAATACAAATTTTTAGAATTATTTAAGAATTGAACCTACTAATTCATTACTGCTACTAGGTTCAATTCTAAAATAATTCCAGAAATCCTCGATTCTAAAAAAAACTATTTTCCGATTTAATTTTAACAAATGTCAATTAACCATTCTCGAATTTTAATATGGCTGCCATTTAGGTTAGAGATGAGATATCGACCTCCGGTTTGTGCCATTCAATTTTTCTTGATAAAATGTTTAAAATGAGGGGTCACTCAATAGGGGTTTACATTTGAAAATTTGGGGCTGCCCCCAAAATACCCATTTTGGAGTCAGGGGCAAAGTTGTGTAGTTGATGAAAAAGTGCCGTTTTTCATGTTGTAAACATGTGCCAAGTTTGGTTTTCCTACTGCAAGGCGTTAAAAAGTTAACTGGGGGTGTCCAGACTTAAAATTGCTTGCCCTTATCAAATTTTGAAATGGCTGCCATTTTGTTTAGGGGTGAGATATCGACCTCCGGTTTGCGCCATTTAATTTCTCTTGATGAATCGTTTAAAATAAGGGGTCGCTTGATAGGGGTTTACATTTGAAAATTTGGGGCTGCCCCCGAAATACCCCATTTTGGGGGCAGGGGCAAAGTTGTATAGTTAATAAAAAATTGAAGTTTTTTATGTTATTAACATGTGCCAAGCTTGGTTTCCTACTGCAACGCGTTAAAAAGTTAACTAGGGGTGTCCAGACTTTTGCCTAACCCTGTATAACTCCTTAAAACAGCTTTTCCTTTGGCTTTTAATATCTGAAAGGACAGATGTGATCGCAACTGTGATCAGGGAAATTTAAATTTATATTAGTAAACATTTACATTACCCAGTGTGTCTTATCTTAAATGATATTGTTGTATCCATCATAGTTTAAATAATTACCTTGAATTGTTTCAGATGTGGTGGAAGAGATGACTAATAACCTCCAATTCCAAGAAGGACCCGCGAGCTCAAGTGACCTAAGAACGTAGAAAAGGAAAAGCAAGAAGTTCCAATATGGCGACTGTAATG